>JAJPUD010006303.1:92592-109081 GCA_023553655.1 Myrmecobius fasciatus | reverse complement strand
AAAAAAAAAGAAAAAAAAGAAACATGGACAGATAAGGAAATCATAATAAAGGTTAAGGCTAAATCATTAGCTCTATATGATCATATTTACTGGTACTATTAGTACAGAAGGAAATGGCAAACCATTGAAATATTTTGCCAAGAAAACCCCAAATGTGATGATGAAGATTTGGAAATGACAAAATGCCTCAACAGCAATTAAAAATATAAAAATATATTTACTGTCATTGACAAAAGCAGAATAGTATAAATTGACAAATATGAGCTTCAGACAAATCTAAAGACATCATCTCCATGTGCAGAAATTAGTCTTTTTCATTATCAAAATAGTCTAACTTGAATGGACCTCCTTCAATTATATGCATTTTAACAACTCATTTCTGTGATCATGGCATCACAGATTTGGGGCTGAGCCGTAATGTTAAAAGTTTCAATTACATCTCCCTCATATTCAAATTAAGAATAAGAGAGATGAACTTGGTTCACAGAACTAGTAAGTTTTTGAGGGGAGAGGAAGATTTTAATCTAGGTTTTTCTAACTCCAAATCCTTTACTCTTCCTGTTAAATCATTTAAAATGTATCAAATTATATTTCCAACTTTTGAATTATTTTACAATATGATCAGAAAAACAGAAAACTAGCCTCAAAGAGGTATAGACTTGGATTCAAGTTCCACCCTGGGTAAGGCAATATAATTTCTTAGTGCTTTAGGGAGCTCTCTATTACTGTAAGTTGTAGAGCATTTGCTAATTTTTTTTGGCATAGGGTTTTTAAATACAAGAATTATGTCTAATCCAAAACATAGACAAAAAATATATAATAAGGCAGAAGGACAAAAAAAAATCACAGATACCATGATCTGTCTATCTCTGTTTCTATGTCTCTGTCTCTGTTTTTCTCTATCTGTACATCAGTTTCTGTCTTTTATATGTCTCTATAAAAATTACATCACTTTAAATCATCATGGTATTATACAATGCAAATATTTTGAATTTGATAACTTGTTAAATAGATATATTCTCTTCATCTTTGAATTAGCATGCAAATTTGAATAAAAGGGACAGATATCCTGTTTTGTTATAATCATTTGGACTGCAGAGGAGTTTTCTGTGAATATGTCATCCATCCAATGATGAATGGTGAATATAATAGAGAAGCTAAAGTACCAAGGCAGTTATAATACTTTATTTCCATTTGTCTTCCTTGCCTCAGCTACATCCAGCAAGTCATTATCCTTCTAGGAAAAATTTTGACTGCCATTGCTCCTAATAGCTTCCTCTAAATGCTCTTTTTGAAAAATCACACTGGAAATGATTTCTAAAAATCAGAAAGTAATATTATATTTCTACTCACAGTATTGCCAGAACTCAAAGGAACACAGTCTTGGTGGGCATTGCTTTTCATTAGATATAGCCTGGAATGAGGATAACCAATAATCTTTCTCATGTATCTTAAAATATCTTCTTTAGAATGGGAAGGACACACTACCTTAGAAGCACACTTTTTGATTTCTTAACCTTATTATACATATCTATTTATTTCAACATATATATATATATATGCATATATATATATATATATATAACATATATATGTGTAAATATCAGATGCAGTACTAAAATGGAGGCACAAAGAAAGGAAAAAAGTTAAAACAATCCCTCTTTTTGAGTTTACAATTTATTGGGAGGGATAGCATTCAAAAATAGTATACAAATATAAGAGAAACATATCAATAATTGGAAATATATCAAAAATCAGAGGAAAGACACAAAGATTAGGGAAGAATGAGAAAAAAAGGTTCTTACAGGTAAAACACTAGCTTTATCAAGATAAGGTTGAAATGGGTAAAAGAATTAGACATAAAGAGTGATAACATGAACATAAGCAAATTAGAAAATCAAGGAACAGTTTACTGTCATACGTATGGATGATGGAAGAATTTATAAACCAACAAAAGATATAAAACATTACAAAATGTAAAATAGATAATTTTGATTACATTATTTTTTAATCACACAAATGAAAGCAATGTAACTAATATTTGAATGAAAGCATAAAGCTGAGAAATAATTTTTATAGCAGATGCTTTTGATAAAGGCTTCATTTCTCAAATATATAGAACACTGATTCAAATTTATAAAAAAGCAAATCATTCCACAGTTGTTAAATGATCAAAGAATATGAAGAGACAGTATTCAAAGAAATAAGACCTAACTATAGTCATATGAAAAAATACTCTAAATTGCTATTGATTAGAAGAATGTAAATTAAAACAAATTTGAGGTACCACCTCACCAGATCACCTAATATGGCAGAATAGGAAAATGATAAATGTTGCAGAAGACAGAAGGAAATTGGAACACTAATGAATTTTTGGTAGAGTTGTGATCTGATAGAAGGATTCTGGAGAGCAGGTTGGAACTGTCCCCAAAGGTTTATAAAAGTGTACATACCTTTTGAGTCAATGGTACCACTGCCAAATTATTATCCCACAAAGATTATAAAAGAAGGGACAAGGCCCACATGCACAAAAATATTTATAGCAGTTCTTTTTATAGTAGAAAAGTATTATAAATTGAGGGAATGTTCATTAATTTGGGAATAACTGAACTAGTTGTTGTATATATGTGTAATGGAATGCTACTGTGCTATAAGACATGATAAGCAGGAGCATTTCAGAAAAAACAAAAACAAAACAAACAAACAAACAAACAAACAAAACCAAAAAAAAACCTTGGAAAGATATACATGAACTAATGCTAAATCAAGTGAGAAGAGCCAGGGGAACATTGTACACAGTAAGAGTAATACTGTTTGATCATCAGCTATGATAGACTTAGTTCCTCTCAGCAATGAAATGTTCCAAGAAAATTCCAAAGGACTAATGATTGAAAATATTGACCACATCCAGAGAACTATGGATTGAATGGAGATCGAAGCATACTATTTTCAATTATTTATTTTTTTCTCATTTTTTTCCTTTTATTTTGAATCTTCCCTCACAATACAACTTCCTTCACAACATAAATAATCTGGAAATATCTCAACATCAATATACGTGTATATACAAACATATGTATACATACATTCATAGATACATGTGTATGTGTATGTATATGTATATAAAAACTTATGACAGATTTCTTAATGTCTTGGGGAGGTGTAAGAGAAAAAGAAAAATTTAGAGCTCAAAGTCTCACAAAGATGAATATTAAAAGCTTTCTTTACATTTACTTGGAAAAAATGAAATACTATTCAATTTAAAAAATGAAGAAAATAGAAGACTTTATCTTTGAAGGATGAGAAGATGAGGAGAGAGAATGTTTTCTGGACATGGCAGACATCCAGGCAAAATGCTCAATATAGAAATGGAGTATAATGTTTGAAGAACAAAAAGAAAGCTGCTCACTCTATTATATATAACACAGAAAGACATAATGCATAAAAAAGAAAGAAAATTATAAAGAGAAGATATTATTAAAATGTTTGAAAATCAAGCAGAGAATTGTATATTTGTTCTTTTTTTTTTTTTTTTGAGTTGTGTAGCCCTTTATTTGCAACTAAAATAGAAGGTATCTGTTGTACAACACGGGTAGTAGTTGACTATACTGGAGATTTATTATATTCTAATACAGATCGTTTATAAATGCAATTTTCATTATTAAAAAGCTTCCACCCTTTTTTGTTTGTTTACAATTTGCAAAACTATTCTGAAAGCTGAATATATGTGCACAGGTCTGCAAAGAGTGCAAATTGAGAATACGGTAAATGCTTTACAGGTTTTATTTGAAGGACCATCTGCCACCATGACTTTACATCCATCATCACTTTTTTAAATCATAAAATATTTTGATACCAGTCTTCCTTCCTTCCATTGTCTTAAAGAAGAAAGCATTTTACAATGAGTTGAAATTAAGGAAGGACTACACCTACTAGAAAAGAAGAGAAGAAAGTTCTATTAATTTTGAGGTTTCAGTATCCCCAAAGACCAGGAACTGTATCTTTGTAAGGGCTAGGCTGGGACCTCATTTAGAGAATGAGTATGTGCAGGTGGTATCCCTGAGTATTCAGAGCTTCAGTGGATTGTAAGTGCTCCAGCTGCATAACTCACTGAACTGTCTTGCCAGTTTCTACACTGGCTTGACTGGGCATAATTCAGAAATGAAAAACTCATATTCATTCCATTCTTCTGGAGCTCTGTGATAGCATTTAGTAACACCCCAATAGGGTGTCTTCCACATATTGTATTATGGTACTTCTTCAAGTAATTGCTAAAAGATACAGGATCTAGTTGTTCTATAATACTCATGCCCATTTTATCTAGATGTTCAATGGATCTATAAATCTCCCCCTGGGATTCATCATAGTAACTGTAATGGAACCTTTGACCCCAATGGCAGAAATCAGAAGAAACCACAAAGAGATTACTAGGATCCGCTAGATATTTACTGAAGAGTTTTCCGAATTCCTGTTCTTTTGACTCACTCAGAGCTCCAACCAATACAGGAATAATGGTAAACTCATCCTTATGGCTTTCCATGGCTTTAGCAGTATAAGGCAAATGCATTTCAATACTGTGTTCATCTTCATCTGTTTGCAAAGACATGCGCTCAAACATTCCTGTCTTCCATAGCTCTCCATAAATCTTTTGATCAATACGAAGGTCATACAGAGGTGTTCTATATATATCCACACTGGAAAGTGCACATTGAGACAGGGGCACATGATGAGAAGGCCCAAGGATGAATATTCTTCGGGTAATGGTTGGATCCACTTGTTTGTAAGCATGAGCTGCACAAGACCCACAGTAAGTATATCCTGCATGGGGGGCAATAATGGCTCTAGCAGGTCTTTTTGTGGACTGTACTTGTGAAAGCCAACCTTCTAATTGTGCATTCAGTTGAGGACCTGAGGCTGTGTACCAGCTCCCGGCGTGACTGGCTTCCCGGCAGACCACTCGGTTGGACATCTTGGAACCTGTGCCGCCTATGGTGCACGAGGATGAATGAGGAGGCGGCGGCGGCTGCAGGAACGGCTCAGGGAGGGGACGAGGCACCTGTATATTTGTTCTTGTAGGAAATATGGAAGGTATATATGAAAGATGTTAGAAGATAGAGAATAAAAAATTATGACAATGCAATTATGATATAAAGTGTAATCTACTGGAAACAATATGATGGATCACTTGTAAATGTCAAGTCTTGACCTTGGCAAGGAAAATAGTTCCTGATCATGTGAAATAAGGGTGATGAAAGAAATAGTAGTAAAAGACCTATAAGTGGTATGAGATAAGGAGAAGGAAAGAAGAACTTTGCATTTTTTAGTGACATATGAGCTAAAATTCTTAGCTGAGAACATGGTGATGTCAATGTTATGGACTGCATGAAAAAGGTTGAAAAACCACTCTATTAAATGGGTTAGTAAATCAACTAAGAAAATATAAAAAAGATCATGTTGCATCAGTGAGGACCCTTTTGACATCATCAGGTTACATAATATTGTAGTGGACAAAATCATCATGGTTTTATGATCTTCTATAGCATTATTCAGCACCAGATGATTAGAAGTAACAGTAACATTTGGTGGGAATTTTGAAAGGTTAATATCTGTAGAATCCAGATCTTTGATAAAATAAAAGAACAAAGGACTTGAAGTATGATAATACAGAGTCAAGCCAGTTTTCTAAGTTATCAGGGTAGAAAAATGAAAATGGTGTAGTCAGGCAAATGTACAGAACAGACTGAAGTTAGGAAAGACTTGGGGGAGAGATACCAATTAGTTTTAAATAACTCTATTGATCTAGATAACAGATGATAAAGACCTAAAATAAAGTGAAAACTGTGAGTAGAGAGATGGTATTACATGAGAAAGACTCTATGGAGATTGAAAAGGTTAGATCTTTTAAACTTATATCTGGGATATGGGAAAGAAATACAGTAGGATCATGCCAAATTTAATAGCCAATTTTGAAAAACTTGAAGAACAATGCCTTCTAGAGAAATAGGAATGTTTGGAAAGATGAAAAAGTTTTCTGGAAAGATGGTGGGAAATATTTTGGACAAGCTGAGTTTAAAATATCTCTGGGACATCCTGATTAAAAGAGAAAATTTGTGATAACATTGAGTATTGGAAGGGACTGCTGTTAGAGAGTCAGAGATAGATAGATATTATATAGAAAACATATAGATACAAATAATCTGGGAGACTTCTGCAGAAAAATGATATTTAAATCAAAAGAAATTGATGTGATCAAGAGAAAGTAGACAAAAAGACTAGAGGTTCTAGAAGAAAGTTTTCCCATAGTTTTGAAGAGAAATGCATTGAAAAGTCTTACAACACATGATCTATGCAAAAGATAACTCCTATACATATATTTACATACACATACATATACATTTATGCATATATGTGTAGATAGAGAGAGACAGACACAGATACAGAACTGAGTGCAGATCTGGTACAGACTCTAACTGTTTGAGCATGGGCAAGTCACTTAATCTACATCAATTTCTTTATATATATGTTATAAGATAGAATGGAATATTATTTTAAAGCATCTCACAAAACTTAAAATGATGCATGAATGCTTACTAGTATTTTTGTTTTTATTATTGCTACCATTATTGAAATATGGCAATTCCTCCTATGTTTTATGTGAATTATTGGGATGTTAGAGGAATTAAGCTTGTCTTACCTCCACATGTCCACATATTCAACATTGCCTTCTACTTATATATTTTTCATGTACTCATCTCCATGGGAGATAAATATAGGGAAACCAAATGTATAGATTTTCTATCTATCTATCTATCTATCTATCTATCTATCTATCTATCTATCTATCTATATGTGTATGTGTATGTACATATATGTGTATATATATTTTTATGAGTATGTGTGTATAGTAATGGGATCTAGATGGTCTTCATGAGTGGTACTTGTGCTCCTTCTTTGATCTGGATTGCTCATAACATAAATCTTTTCTTGATTATTATTTTTTCAGATTATGACTTTCTTCAAAATAGTAATGACTCCCTACTAATCACTTCTTTTCCTTATCATCTTGAACTTGCTAAAGAATATTTACAAACTTCCCAAAGCTTTGCAGTTTTCTTGGCAGAGAAATCATTAGTTTTCTTTCTCACTATAGGGCTAGATAGATGTATCTTCGGCTTTTATACAAATTACTTTTCCCTAAATCCGCAATGATAACATTAACATTTAATTCACAATAAGATTTAGCATCCATTAATCTTTTTTTCTAACAATAGCAATAAATAGCATTAAACAAAAGAACAGAAGTGACAGCGGAAGGAAAAATCTGTAGACATGTACAAGCATTTAAATGCTTTAAAAGTGAGGTACTGTATCATTTCACCAAACTTCATCCAAACAGAAGAATAAAGACATACTCTTTCCTCAGTCACTGTAAGTGAAACTATACCTATTTATCTCAGTTCCTTCTCTGTGTTTGGACACTGGGGAATAGAATACCTAAAACCAAAATCCTATGCTAGGTGCAATATTTGGGGGGGGGGGGGGAGCCCGGACCGAAAACAATAAATATGCTTTGGTTCGCATCTGGCCAAGACCAGCTTGGTCTCCAAGGAGGGTCAAGCCAGAGGAGGATGGTTTAAGGTAGTTCTTTATTCAGCACTTCCTGTTTCCCTTATAGCCAGCCTCTTATATATCTTCCCTCCTCTCCTAGCCTTGCCTCCTAGCTTAGTCCCTCCTCCTAGCCTTGTCCCTCCTCATCACCTGACCCCTCCTCCTTACTTCCTACCTTCCTTCCCCCACTCTGTGGTTACTAGCTTTGTTCACTGGCCCACACCTATCATTGGCAATTAAGCTTGTATTGAAAGGAGGCATTCAGTAAGAAGGTGGGATTCTCCTCTAGGCAAAAGATCACTCAGCATAGCTATTATTAAGCCATTATCAGTCAAGATTCTCAGCCATAAATTTCTCAAGGAATCACAGACCACACCCTTTGATCCTCAATTCAAAGACAAACTTCTCTCACCAGGGTCCCCCCAAAATCCCTGACCCTAACAATCCTATATTCCTGGTCCTGAGCTAGTCATGAACTCTGAAGTCTCACCCTCAACCTAACTTTTTCCTTTCCTTTCTTATCTATTCCAAAAATAAATTTCCATAAAACTTGTATAGACCATAGTAGAATGAAATAAACTTCTCTCCTCCATACAATGTCCAGCCATAATGCTGAAAGACAAAACATGAAGTGTGCTCCTCACTTCTAGGCAAAATAATACTGAGCATGGATGTAGAATGAGATATGCATTTTTTTTAACATGCCTTATATAAGATTTTGCTTTTCTTGACTTTGCATATTTGTTACAAGGGTTTTTTATTCTTTTTTGTTTCAATGGTTTGGGTGGTGGGAGACAGAGATAAAAAGAGAGACAGAGAGAGGCAGTGTCAGAGACAGAGAGAGACAGAAAAACAGAAACAGAGAGAGACAGAGAAAAATCTATTTTTAACTGAAAAAAAAACATTTAAAAAAGAAAGCTTTCCCATCATTTTTTCAGCTCTATAGATCAGTGCTAATAAAATCTGGGGAAATAACCTCCATTTCCATGTGAATGAAATGCAGCACAACAATATGTGTGTACATGGTCATGTGTGTGACAACACACAGGTATTGTGCATGTGGGTAACGTGTGACATACAAATCCATATATTTATATGCTTTTTATGAGAGAAACTGCTAAGAAATACCAGTTGATTCAACAATTACCTCTGATAGTAAACCCAATATTTCATACATGTATTACATATATACTCAATCCCCCTATTAAAAAAAGGTTTAATTAATCAACTGATCTATAGCATTCAGTTGCATTTATTTCATTGTTTTTTCCATTAACTTGCTCATAATAATACCATTGTTTTCCTGGATCTACTTCACTTTGAATAAATTCACAAAATTCTTCCAATGGTCTCTAAATACCTTGTTTTACTTTTATTTTATAAAATAAATTTTAGCATAATAATATTTTGTAATCATTTCAGTCATTTCTTAAGTAGGAGATATCTATTTTGAACAATTACTATTGAATAATACTTCCTATTGTGCTCTCAAGTTTAGCCTCCAGTAGAGCAATGTTAAACATCTTTGAATGGTCTAAGCAATGTGGATAACATTGGCACTAGTAGCTAATAGCTGTCTCTCAGTCTTTCCTGTATGAAGGACACCAGGGCCTTGGCCTGCCATTCTTTGCCAGCAATCCCATACCCAATATTAGACACAAATTTTGAAAATTATAATGTCCTTGAACTGTCAATACAAACTTATGTTGACCCGGTATTACAATATGTAAGTTGTGAATAAAAAAGGTGGAATTTTCTAAACTAAAGGAACACAGCATTTTAAAGACTCCAGGTATTTTATGAAGTCCTATACATTTAAGTTTTTTTTTTAACTTATTTCTTGGTTTTCAACATTTCCTTTTATAAATTTTGATTGCCATTGTTTTACCTCTTTTCCTTTTCTCCTCCTTCTTCAAGACAGCAAGCAATCTGATATAGGTTATACATACGCAGTGATATTAAACATATTTCCACATTAGTCATGTAAAGAAAGAATAATTAGAATGAAGGGAAAAATCACAAGGAAGAAAGAAAAAACAACCAAAATAGTGAAAATAGTATGCTTTATTTTGAATTCAGACACCATCATTCTTTCTTGAGATGTAGGTAGCATTTTCCACACTGAGTCTTTGGAAATTTCTTAGTATGGCTTAGGAGAGGAAAGTCTATCAAAGTTCATCATCTAACAATGTTGTTGCTCCTGTGAAGTGTTCTGTTTCTGGTCACTTAATCAGCACCAGTTCATGGAAATCTTTCCAGATTTTTCTGAAACTTGTCTCTTCATCATTTTTTATAG
Organism: Myrmecobius fasciatus; assembly: GCA_023553655.1. Taxonomy (NCBI): domain Eukaryota; kingdom Metazoa; phylum Chordata; class Mammalia; order Dasyuromorphia; family Myrmecobiidae; genus Myrmecobius; species Myrmecobius fasciatus. Next base: position 99,177 of record JAJPUD010006303.1, on the reverse strand, counting down.
AACAAAGGTTTTCAATTACATTCATACATTACGATTTGTTCAGCCATATTGATGCCCAATTGATGGGTATTCCTTCAATTTCCAATTCTTTGCCACCACAAAGAGAACTACTATAAACTTTTGTGCACATATATATTATTTTCCCTTTAAGATCTCTTTGAAATATAGACCAAATAATGATATTTATTGATCAAAGGGTATTCACAGGTTTCTGGCCCTTTGGGTATAATTCCAAATTGTTCTCCAGATCAGTTGGATCAGTCCACAACACCATCAGCAATACATTAGCATTTCAATTTTCTCACATACCCTCCAACATATATATATTTCTCCCCCCATTTCTGTCATATTAGCTAATTTGATGAATATGAAGTGTTACTTCAGAGTTTTTTATTTGCATTTTTCAAATTAATAATGATCTAAAACATTTTTTAAAATAACCACAATTAGCTTAAATATATTCATCTGAAAGCTTCCCATTCATATTCTTTGACCATTTATCAATTTGAGAATGAAATGTATTTTTTATAAATTTGACTCAGTTCTCTCTATATTTTAGAAATGACATTTATTAAAATCACTGGCAGTAAATATTGTTTCCCAACTTTTTGCTTTCCTTCTAAATTTGCCTGTATTTATTTAGTAAACAAAGTTTGTAAACAAACTTTCCACTTTTCATTTCATAATATTCCCTATCTCCTGTTTCATCATAAATTCTTCCACTCTCTATACATCTGATAGCTATTCCATGCTCTTCTAGTTTGTTAAAGGTATTATCCTTTATGTCTAAATCATGTACCCATTTGAACCTTAACTTGGTATATGGTGTGTGATCTTGGTCATTGCCTAGTTTCTGCCACAACATTTTCCAATTTTCACAGAAGTTTTTGTCAGTGAGGTTTTATCCCAGAAGCCGGAGTCTTTGGGTTTATCATACAGTAGATTACTTAACTATTGTATCTTGTGTATTTAACCTCTTCCACTGATTCACCATTCTATTTTATTTTATTTTTTATTAAAAGCTTTTTATTTACAAAACATTTAAGTGATTTGTCTACATTGACCTTTGCAAAAAACTTTTTTTTCCCCAAGCTTTTCCCCTCTTTCCCCCCAACCCCCACACACCACCATTCTATTTCTTAGCCAGTATCAACTCAATGATGACTGCCTCTTTGTAATTTAGTTTTAAATCGAGTACAGCTAGATCCTCTTCCTTTGCATTTTTTCATTGCTGTTTATTAGATTCTTAAATTTTTTTCTACATGAATTTTGTTATTTTTTTTGTCTACAAAATATAATTTGGCAGTTAAATTGGTATGGCAATGAATAAATAATTTAGGAAAAAAATTTATTTTTATCACATTAGCTCAGCCTACCCACAAGCAAGTGATGTTTTCAATTATTTAGATCTGACTTTATTTGTGTGAAAAGTATTTTATAATTTTGCTTTTATAATTCTTGAATTTGTCATGGCTAATAGATTTCAAAATATTTTATATTGGCTACATTTATTTTAAATAGGATTTATCTTTGTATCTTTTGGTTTTATTTGTTAAAAATTTTGTCTTTTGTTAATGGTTATTTTGTCATCTGTTGATTGTTAATAATATCTCAAAATTTGATAATTTATGTGGCTTTATTTTATGAACTGCAACTTTGTTAAATTTGTGAATTTATTTCAAATAGATTTTTGTTGTTGATTCTTTAGGATTCTCTAAATATAATATCACATCATCCACAATGAGTAATAGTATTCATTGCCTTTTCTAATTCCTTGGATTTCTTTCTTCTCATTATTATAGCTAACATTTCTAATACTGTATTGAATAATAGCAGTGATAATGGGCATTCTTGCTTCATACCTGGTCTTTATAAGTCCTAAACATTTTAAAGTGTTCTTTCCCCCATTCCCAAATTAGAAAATATGGATTTGTTTGGGCAGAAAATTTAGTCATTATGCAACATGTGTCAAAAACAAAATAAAAGAAAAATAATTTTATACAAACATATGAAGTAAAAAGAGATCACACTCTGGAGGAAAAAAAACAATCTTTACAAATTCTCATTCTTAAACATTAGAGGTGAGAGGAAAAGCCATCATATAAGCATATTCTTAATAAAAGTCATCTTTATATCTTGACTACATTTTTCCCCATGACTATATAAGTATTCACCTAGAAGACTTGAAAACCCATAGAATTATATCATGCTGGGTACCAGTCATCTTACTGTCATTTTTAGCTGACATTTAAATCCAGCTCTTCCTTGGCTCTGCTTTGCACAAGTCAATTGCATTATATTAATCAGATGGCTAGTGAATGGAAGTGTATATCATACATGAAAAAGAAAAAAAAAAACAAAATGTAGGAAAATTCATACTTCCAAATTGAATATAAAGCTATAAAAAGTATTAATCAATCCATGAACTTATTGCCAATTCTAAAAACATCAATAATTATAATAATCATAATAATTATAATAATCCTAAATATAATAGCATTCATAGTGCTCTTTTAGGTTTGCTCAGCACTATAGTTATGTTATCTCATATATAGTACTGTCAGAAAGCTGTGATCTGGAAATGGAATGAATCATTTTAAATGACTCCAAGAAATTTTGTAAGTAGGATTTCACACCCATGTGAAATTTTATATTGCTAATTAAAACCTCAGCAGTAAATGATCTTGGGCATACCTCCATCAGGAGAGAATTTGGAGTTTTGAAATATGATATCTAGAAAGATTGTAATACTGTGGATACAGAGTTTAACTTATAGTTAGAATGAAATTGATTCAATGACTTTCCCTGATATTTCCTAGCTTCTTTTACCCTGGGTAAGTGAGTGATCCCAAGTTTAATTATAGATCATACATGACACTAGACTGTAAGTTTCTTGAAGAAAAAAATGCTTTATTTCCTCCCCCTCCCATTTTTTTTATTAAAGCTTTTAATTTTCAAAACAGGCATAGTTTTCATCATTCACTCTTGCAAAACATTGTGTTCCAATTTTTTTTCTCTTCCTTTCCTCTAGATAGCAAGAAATCCAATATATGTTAAATGTTCATTTTTTCTTTACATATTTCCACAACTATCATGCTTCAGAAGAAAAATCAGATCAAAAAGGGAAAAAAATAAGAAAGAAAAGAAAATACAAGCAAACAACATTAATAAAGGTGAAAATACTATGTTGTGATACACATTCAGTCCCCATAGTCCTCTCTCTGGATGCAGATGGCTCTCTATCACAAGACCCTTAGAACTTCCCTGTATCATGTCACTGTTGAAAAAAAGCTACATCCACCAGAATTGATCATTGTATAATCTTATTTCTGTGTACAATGTTCTCTTGGTTCTACTCCCTTCACTTAGCTTTAGTTCATGTAAGTCTCTCCAGGCTTTTCTGAAATCATCCTACTGATTTTTTTAATAGAACAATAAAAAGGAATGCTTTATTTTTTTTTTATGTTTTGCAAATAAAGAGTTTTAATAAAAAATATTGTATTGATTACTAAAAGTCAAAATAGTTTCATAAAAATCAGGTAATATCAATTTATTTTCATTTGCTTTTTGGAAAGGGTAACTAGATTGGTGGATCAGGAACATATGGTAGACAAAGTAAACTTGGATTTTAGCAAAGCATCTGAAAGACTCTGTGATAAGATGGAAAAACTAAATGATTTTACTTCTAAAAAAATTCAGAAGTGTTTGAATGAGTAGATACAAAGACTCTTAATGAGTTAATATGATTTAGAGCTACATTTAAAACTGAGTAATAAAAATTCTATCCCTGTTCCATGATGTCAAATAATATAAATTATTTATTTGTTATTGTTCAGTCCTTCAGTCATGTCTGACTTTTCATAATAGCCATGGGTTTTTCTTGGCAAACATACTAGAGTGGTTTGCCATTTCCTTCTCCAGGGAATTAAGGCAAATTGAGTCTAAGTGACTTGCTCAGTATCACACAAGTAAGTATTTGAAGCTGGATTTGAATTCAAGTCTTCCTGACTTCAGATTCAGCACTTTATCAACTGAACCACTTAACTGCCTGACAAATATTATCCTTACCAAATTTTCCCCTGGCACTAAGAAATCTAACACATGGCCAAGAAATCTAACATGCATCAAACAAAGATCAATACAAATCTCAGCAGACTAGAATTATGATCTGAAATGAGTGAAAATATGTCTAATTGGAAGAAACACAAAGTTCTACATTTGGTTATAAGAGAATTACCTTCACATGTACAGCATTGGAGAAGTATGGCTATACTGCGGTATATGTGGAAAGTCTTTTGATTTTGCTGACTACAACTCAATTGAGTCAGCAAGGTCATCCATCAGTTAAATAATATGCATTTCTGGGCTGCATTATGAAAGATATAATGTCCAGAATTAGAGAGCTGACAAACCCTCATACTTCCCTATTCGGGCCATATTTTGTGCATTATATTCTATACGGATATTATATTTTTGAAAAGACATTTACAACTTGAGAAACAGGGCAACCTAAATGATGAAGAGACTGTAAATCATACCCAGTGAGCACTAATAGGCAAGATCACTGCTTTTGTAATTACAGAAAGTGATGAAATCTAGAAATTTACATTTCATTCTCCTTCTCATTTTCCCGAATTGTAGTGTAGCGCCCTTTCCTGCTTGATTTCTTTTTTTGGTTCACCTGAAGCATAATAGATTCTGCTCCAGCCTTTTACCTTCACCCTGTATGTATCTCTATGTTTTAGATGTGTTTCTTGTATACAACATATTGTTGGATTCTGGTTTTTAATCCAATCTGCTATCTGCTTCTGCTTTAAGGGAGAGTTCATTCCATTCACATTCACAGTTAAAATAACTAATTCTGTATTTCCTGTCATCTTATTTACCCTAGCTTATGCTTTTCTCTTTCTTATCCCCTTTCCCTCCTCCCTACTATTTTGCTTTTGAAAACCACTTCCCTCAAACAATCCTTCCCCTTTAGAGCCCCACCCACCCCCTTTTCCCCCCTTTCCCTCCAGTTTCCTTATAAGTACGTCTATTATTTCCTCTGAGCCAAATCTGATGAGATGGAGATTAACTCAATTCTCATTCCCCTCCCTTTTCTCCCCTCAATCATTATAGGTTTTCTTTGCCTCTACATGTGATGTAATTTCCCTTATTTTACCTCCTTTTCCTCTTCTTCCAGTGTTATCCCTTTTCTACCTCTAATTTCTTTTTCAGTTTATCATATCATAAGATTAATAAAATCACAATAAACATATAATAATAATCATAAAATCACAGTAATCATATGATAATAATCATAAAATCACAGTAATCATATCATAATCATAATGTAATAATCAATTCATAAAACCAACCCTCATTCTATAAGTATCTATAACATAAATATAGTTCTCAAGAGTTATTTTTTCTTGTTACCTTTTTATGTTTCTCTTGTGTTCTGTGTTTGTAGATCAAATTTTTTGTTCAGTTCTGGTCTTTTCAGTAGAAATAGGTGAAATTCTCCTATATCATTGAAAGACCATCTTCTTCCATGGAAGATAATGCTCATTCTAGCTGGGTAACTTATTCTTGGCTGTAATCCAAGTTCCTTTGCCCTTCGGAATATCTGATTCCAGGCCCTTCGATCCTTCAAAGTAGAAGCTGCTAGGTCCTGTGTGATCCTAATTGTAGCTCCCCGATATTTAAATTGTTTCTTTCTGGCTTCTTGTAATATCTTTTCCTTGGTATGATAGTTCTGGAATTTAGCCACGATATTTCTGGGGGACTTAATTTTTGGGTTTCTTTCAGGAGGTGATCGGTGGATTGTTTCAAGGAGTATTTTGCCTTCTGGGTGTAAAATATCAGGGCAGTTTTCTTTAATGATTTCCTGGAATATAGTGTCCAGGTTCTTTTTTTCATCATGGCTTTCAGGAAGCCCTATAATCCTTAGATTGTCTCTCCTAGATCTATTTTCCAGGTCAGTTGTTTTTCCTAGGAGATATTTCATGTTTTTCTCTATCTTTTCATTTTTTTGTTTTTGTTCAACTGATTCTTGAAGTCTTGATGAGTCATTCATTTCCAATTGTTCGATTCTAATTTTTAATGTCTTATTTTCTTCAGTTACTGTTTTTAGTTCCTTTTGCAATTGACCAATTACATTTTTTTGTTCACTGCATTCTTTTTCCATTTTTTCTATTTTATTTTGCAGTGATCTCATTTCATTTCCCCATGTTTCTTCTAACTCTCTTTTAAGATTTTTTATGCAATCTTCAAAGAAAGCCTTGTGACATGGAGACCAATTTATGTCTCTCTTTGGGGCTTTTTCTGGAGTTGCTTTACCTTTAGGGGCCTCAGGATTTGAGGTCTGTTCTTCCCTCTCTCCATAAAAGTTGTCTATGGTGAGAGCTCTTTTTGGTTTTTTATTCATTTTTTTTTTAAAGGTGTGAGGTCTGTTTAGGGCAAAGGTGGGACAGCTGCTTTAATTTGCCCTGGGGCAGTTCTGCTGATTGAGTTATTTCAGGAACTGGGCAGTTCTGCTGATTGAATTATGTCAGGGCTGGGCAGCTCCGCTGATTGAATTATTTCTGGTGCTTATCAGAC
>JAJPUD010006303.1:70319-87592 GCA_023553655.1 Myrmecobius fasciatus | reverse complement strand
ATCTTCTTCTAGAATCGTGTTGTTCTCCGGATATTGTGGATTTTTTTTTCTTCAGAATCAGTCTAGAGGCTTCATATTTTGTTGGTTTGAGGGGAGGTTAGAGGCGGTTGAGGAATGCTTCATTTTAATAAATATATATTGATTAATATATATGTTGTCCATTAACTTCAAGTTAGCATTTGATGTCTAAACAAAAACATTTACAGGAAAGTTGAAACCCAACCTTGGAAAATGTCCTATAAACTTATGGAGATGTGACATGGCACTGAAGAATTAAAACTAATATCTTAGGGGCAGCTAGGTGGTGCAGTGGATAGAGCACCACTCCTGAATTCAAATCTGACCTTAGACACTGAACACTTCCTAGCTGTGTGACTCTGGGCAAGTCACTTAACTCCAATTGCCTCAGCAATATAATAATATTAATAATAATAATAATAATAATCTCACAGAAGCATGAATTTATTAGTTAGAACACTGTTAACCCGTTAGAAATCTCCCAGCTTTTAAATCTGCTACAAAAATTCCATTTCTCATCAGATTCCCTGAACTGGAGTGTCATGAGGACTTAACAAATTATTTTTTTTCTATTTCATTGCTATAGGGATCTCCTTTCATCATAATTTCTGCTACCAGCAACAACACACAAGCTTTCAGCCTTAGAAATTTTCCTGTTGCCATTGTTCAGTCATTTCAATTTTGTTGGACTTTTCATGAGACCATTTGGTGTTTCTTTGTTGAACATATTGAAGCCCTTTGCCACTTTCTCCTTCAGCTTAATGACTTGCCCTGAGACACACAGCTAGTGGGTGTCTGAAGTCAAATAAGGAACTCAGGAAGATGAGTCTTGCTGATTTCAGGTCTAGTACTCAATCTACTGCCTTACCTAGTTGCCCAGAGATTGGATTAGCACACTACAAGTCAAGTGACTTTCCTAGATTTCACAGGCAGCATATGTTACTGACAGGACGTGAAATTCAATCATTCTGATTCTGAGTCTTGTTTTTCATTTAACACATTGCATTGCCTTTTATGGAAAAAACACATCAAATTAACATTTATTTTAGTCTCTTCTCTGGAAAGCAATTGGCTGATAGAAAATTAAGCAATTCAAAATAAATAATTTAAAACTGCTTTTTAACTAACTTTTTCTAATGTAATTTCCATTGACATTTCCCTCCCTAAAAATGACAATTTATAGTTATTATTGCAAAAGAGAAAGAGATTTTGACATGAATTCCTGGGACCAGCAGACTACACCATTTGCTGTGACTTTTAGCAAGTCATCTGCAAACTATGAACATTTTTTTAAAATCTACCTCATCAAAAGACATAAAACATATACCTATAGATACATTATAAATGAAAAATACTATTATCAATAAGCTAATTATAAAATAAACTGAAAAACTTCTACCAATTGCTTCTATTAATCAAGTGTACATATTCACTTTGAAAAACTTGGGGACAGAAAAGGTACATATTTAAATAGACATTCTTTCAACACAATTTAGTAGCATCACAAAACTATAAATCAAGTATCAGTTTAAAAAATTTTCCTTCCAAAAATCAATTTTTGGTATATGATATTCTTAACTTTTGATGCTTAACAATGGTTTAGTATATGTTTAAAAGTGCAGCAAAAACTAAGTCTTACAAGTGAGTTCAAAAGACATATAGTCATATGTATAAGCATCGTCTCTTATTTTTATAATTTTGAAGGGAAAAAAAGCTTGTAAAACTGTTTTATCACTATGCAAAAGTAGCCCAGTATACCTTTCTAAAATTTCAAATGATAGTTCCACTTTCTCGAGTTTGTAAATTGCTAATAACACCTGGATTTTAGGCATGAAGAGAGAGAGAAGAAATAAGTGAATGTACAAAATGTCTGTCCAAAGTCCCTCCATAGCAACACACAGAAATTGCCCAAATTCTAAGTGTTGATTGAAGACTTTAATTGCATGCTATGCCCCACTAAATTTATTGATAAACTCTAAAATAAAGTACCAAATGATGAGTTTGTTTTTGTAGCACCTGACAGTACTGGTTTGGCAGAACCTGGGTTTGTATACCGAGTAATCAAAAATGAAATGAATTTCAAAGGAAATATAGCACTGGAGATGGAAGTACTTAGATAAAAAAAAAAAGAAAAAAAAATTAAGACATTGTTAGATTGTATAACACTAACTCCAATTGGATATGAGAAATTTATTTTAAAGAAACACAGAAAAAAATCATAAGTTTGTGGCTCCGAGACTAAGTACACCAGGGGGATTTTAAATAGGTGGGTCCAGAAACTTCCAAACAGTCTCTAGATAATTTTCATGGTCTCTGGATTGGAGAAGAAATATTCAAATATATTTCAAAATAATTAATTTATTTCATAAACATCTTTTTGTGTACTTAAATAAACATTATCTCTAGGCTCTATCAGCCTGCCAAAAAAGTTTTTCCTTAAATAATAATGATTTCAATAATAATTTTTAAATCTTGAGTTTAATATTTTCATTTCATAGATTAGAGAACTAAGAACTAGGTCCAATAGAAGTAAAGTAATTTTCCCAAGGTCATATATGTCAGAAGAAAGAGATGATTCATTATAATAATGATAAATATCATTAAAATAGACATAGCAAGAAATCAGTTAATATTTAATATCTGCTTATATATGCATATGTAATGAGTAGTTTATACTGAATAAGAATTACAAGATTTTTTTCTATGTCTTTTCTTCATCTTTCAAGGACATGTGGTCTCATTGATCTCATTATTCCCTCTGCCAAGACAATATGTTAGTTATCTTGAATACCTTAAGGCCAATCTATCATCTGATGGCTATTCTTCAGGAAAAAATCTCCAAATTAAGTTAGATGGTTCTCCCATAAGAGATTATAGTCTATTGTTGGCCCATACTTGAAATTCTTCTGGATGGACAAATACTCGATAGAATGGAATCTAGAAGCCATCTAGCTTGCAAAGGGGGCATGATACAGAGGAATAATTTTGGCTTTAAACAACTTGTGTTGATTTATTACCAGGAGGCCATGTGGATAGAGCACTAGACTTGGAGGCAAGAAAACCTGACCTAAATCCTTTCTTGGATCCTTACCAGCTATTAGATCCTGTGTTTCCTCCTTTCCCTCCCACCTTCCCACAAGGAGGGTCAGGCCTTTCTTTGAAGCCAAATGTTTCTGATATATTGTTTTAGAGTCCAATCTAATGAGAGTAAGGTTTACAAAATACTCATCACCCCCCTTCTTTCCCTCAATTATATTAGATCTTCTATGTCTCTTTATGAGATTTTGCCTTATTTTACCTCCTTTATTTTTACTTTATTTTGCCTCCTTCTCCCCCTTTTTTTTCAGTATGGGATCCCTTCCACCTCTAATTTCCTTTCCATTATTATCAAAGAAAAATCAAATTATAGCCCCTTTCTTTAAGGATACCTATAGTAGAAATGTAGTTCTCAAGAGTTCTTTCCTTTTTACCTTTTTATGCTTCTCTTGAGTTCTGTATTTGGAGGTCAAATTTTTTGTTCAGATCTGGTCTTTTCATTAGAAATAGGTGAAATTTTCCTGTGTCATTGAATGACCATCTTCTTCCCTGGAAGATGATGCTCATTCTAGCTGGATAACTTATTCTTGGCTGTAATCCAAGCTCTTTTGCCTTTCAGAATATCTGATTCCAGGCCCTTCGCTCCTTCAATGTGGAAGCTGACAGATCCTGTGTAATTCTAGTTACAGTTCCTCGGTATTTGAACTGTTTCTTTCTAGCTGCTTGCAATATCTTTTCCTTGGTGCAATAGTCCTGAAATTTGTCCCCGATATTCCTTGGTGTTTTAATTTTGGAGTCTCTTTCAGGAGGTGATCGATGAATTATTTCAATACCAATTTTGCCTTCTGATTCTAAAACATCAGGGCAATTCTCATGATTTCATGATTTCCTGGAAGATAGCATCCAGGTTCTTTTTTTCATCGTGGCTTTCAGGGAGTCCAATAATCCTTAAATTGTCTCTCCTGGATCTGTTTTCCAAGTCAGTTGTTTTTCCTAGGAGATATTTCATATTTTCTTCTATTTTTTCATTTTTTTTTGTTTTTGTTTGACTGATTCTTGAAGTCTTATTGAGTCACTTACTTCTATTTGTTCAATTTTAATTTTTAGAGTATTATTTCCTTCAGTCATCTTTTTTAGCTCCTTTTGTAGCTGGCCAATTGAATTTCTTGATTCAATGCATTCTTTTTCCAATTTGCCATTTTTATTTTCCAATGAATTGGTGATTTTTTCCAATTCACCATTTTTATTTTCCAGTGAATTGGTGATTTTTTCCAATTCACCAATTTTGTTTTTCAGTGAATTGTTGTTTTTTTCTAATTCACCATTTTTATTTTCCAGTGAATTGGTGATTTTTTCTTATTCACCAATTTTATTTTTCAGTGAATTGTTTTCTTTTTCCAATTCACCAGTCCTGTTTTCCAGTTTTTGATATCTCTGTTGCCCTGTTCTCAATTTATTTCCCCATTCTTCTTCTAGCTCTCTTTTGAGATTCTTTATGCAATCTTCCAGGTAAGCCTTCTGGAAGGGAGACCAGCTGAAGTCCGCCTTTGTGGCTTCATCTGGGATTGTTTTCAGAATCTCAGGATCTGGGGACTGCTCTAATTTTTCTCCGTAAAAGCTGTCTATGGTGAGAGCTTTCTTCTGTTTCTTACTCATGCTTTTGAGTTGAGGTATCAGTCACCAGCAGGGAATATAGCCGCAGTTTCAATTTGCCCTGGGCAGTTTGCTGAGTTGACTTCTGGTCTGAGGCTGATCGGGCTAGATTCGCACTAGGACCACGTTTTCAGCTACTCTCAATCCACCCTTTACCAAAGGCAGATCTGCCAAAGCAACTGCCCGCAAGCAGATCAAAGTGGCCCAGGCGTCTCCCAGGGGCTTCCTGGGTGTCTAAAATCGGCCCCTATATCGCAGCCCTGACTTCTGCCCTGGCTAGTGTCTGATTGGGAACCAGCAGCCGATTTCCCCTGAGGCTAACCTCCAATGTTTTTTCAAAGTAGATTGTTGATAGAAGTGCATTGTAGTCCAAGTGTTCGGTGGAGCCCTCACTCCCGAACCAGTTCGGAGACTCAATTTGCCTGGGTCTGAGGGAAGGTCTCAGGAGCGCATAGAGAACACTGTCTGCAGTTCGCCATCTTGGCTCCGCCCCCCAGATCTGTGATTTAGGATCCATTCAGTAATTCCCTGGCAGTTAACCATTCACACTTCTACTTTTCTGTTTTCCTGTACCCTCCTTCTACCAATCAGGATAGCAAGAATGTTACTTAATTTTTCTTAGTTTCAGTTCCCTCATGTGAAAAATGGAGTTATTAATAGCATCTATCTCCCAAAATTATGTAAGGAAAAGTTGAGATAATAATTGTGTCTTTCCAATCTTTAATATGCTATTTGTTGGCTGATATTATCATTACTAAATGCTCTAAGCCTAAGTTTCCTTGTAGCTGTGAAACAGATTTATTTTAACCCTCATTTTATATAAGCAGAACCAAAGTTCAGAGAGATTTTGACCAAAATAACAAATTGAAACCCAAGTCCTCTTAACCTCTTATAATACAGTGCTTCGTTTCAATCCCCTTCACTGTTCCTCTAATATCACATTGCCAGATGTCACCAACATTTGTCTTGCATTCTTCCATCCCATATTTTATGCCTTCAAGAAGTCAGGATCAGAGCCTTATAGATCATGTGACAAATATTATGAAGAATTAGACATTTGTGCTGATTCCTCACAAAGTCTTAGAGCTCAACAACAACAACAACGACAAAATCGTTTGAGCCTGGTGAAGTAATTGCAGTTTTATTCATTGTCTAAGACACTACAAACTTTAACTAGGCAGCAGTCAGTGAACTAACAACAAAGTCCATTCCTTATTTTTAGCACATGTAGCAATTTCCCATTCACATATATACATTAGACCTCACATTCTGGCAGGGTGGCAGTATCAGACTCATGGACTTGTGATTTAAGATGAATTCATTCATTTTCTGTCAGTTAACTATTCTCATTTCTACCCTTCTGTTTTCTTGTATCTTCACTCTACTACTCTGAGTTTAGTAAAAAAATAGAATTCAATTTTGCTCATCAGTCTGTGCACTGGAAGTGGTTTGGCCATTGTTGTTTGTGCTCAAAGAGGATCAAATGACATCACTATTTTGGATCAAGGTACCCAACTGTGCATCCAACTGTGGCTAATGAGATCAATAGAAGCTCTAGAGGCTCTATCACAGGTTGAGGCCAAATAGGTCATATGAACTTTTAGAGTGGAGATGCCTCTATATTTGTGCATCTTGTTTTTTTTTTTTTTTTTTTAGCTGCTGCCATAACTTTGCTCATAGAGTAGATCACTTTTTTTGATGTGTACACACCATAACAATTAGTGCCATTGTCTCCTATGTCTCATAATATTCTGTATCAATGTCTCCTATGTCTTCTTCAGATAAACTTTGATAATGTCCTTGTATTACTTTTACTGACTTCCATATAAGCACTTGCTTTATGTGAATTCCTTATAAAATAATATTTTAGGCAAACTTTTATTTCATATTTGAACAATGTGACCAGTAAATTGGAGTTGTACTTGTTGCTGTAGAGTTTGAATATTCAGCAGTTCAGGAAAAAAAAAAAAAAAAAAAAAAAAAAACTTAGTGTAAAGTAACTTATCTTGCCTGGTGAACTTTAGAATCTTCTAAGATTCCATTTCCTGGCATGGCACTGGTACTCTGCTGTCCAGGATTCACAGGCATACCACAACAAAGTTAGCCAAGTGATTTTATAGACCTTTACTTTGGTATTCAGCTTAATAGTCCTTTTCCTTCAAATTTTTTGAGCCTCCCAAACACTCAGCTAGCTCTGGCAAAACACATGTACATCACAAAATTGTAATTCTCTCCATGGGCTAAAACTGATAATTCCTTATATGAAGAATATGGTTCTAGCAACTGGAACACCTTGTTTTCTTGGTGGTACTTAGTTTAAGTTTGAGAAAATGTATCTACTCTCAAGCTCAGAGTCTCTATAAGTGCACAGTAGAAAATGAGATACACTTAAGGAAAGAGCCTGGTTTTCTCAAGGTGGCACTGCCTCAGTTGTGGTATGTCAGCGTTCAGTCATAATGAAAGAGGAAAGAGAAATAGAGTAGGCTACTGCTATGCTTGTGGGGCTGCATGGGGTTTGAAGAAAAAGAGACTCACATCTGGCTGAGGCCTGTTCTGTCCCTACCAGAATTCAATGAAACCAGAGACAAACACCTGAAATAATTGTAAAAAGTTAATTACCTAATGTAGTGTATGGCTAAGTCAGCTATGACTTCTGGTTCTCAAGTTAACAGTTATAAAATGAAAAGGATTAAGAAAATCAAATAGGGAGATATAACTGAAAAAAGATTGAAAATTACCAAAGATCTCAGGAAAAGGAAAACGCAGTTTAAAAAACTTGAAAGCAGAGCACAAAGGGGAAGACATTATTAAGAGAAGAGATTATGGCTTTCATATTATCTAATTGAGTTAATCATTCTTGAGTAAATATTTCAAAAGAAAGAAAAATGAATGAACAACTAATGAGGATCCTGTAGATTCCCAAGAGAGAAAAGTATGATTATAGTATTTCCTCAAAGGGTTCAAGAGAGAAAGAAGAATAAGAAAGGTATAATATAGGGCCTACATAACAGAATTAATCAGCAGAATACAATACATACACATACACAATCCTATGATTTTAACAAATCAAATAAAAAAAATGAATGATCAACACACAAATACAAAGAAGTGGAAGAGAATCTGGAAGAAGAGAAGTCAAGAAAATATAACATAATCCCAATATAAACAAAATATGTGGATCTCAAAGAGAGGATGCTTAGGGATAATTAAAATAGAATAGATCTCCCAGAAGGCATGACAAGTAAAAGAAAAAACTTCAAAATTATAATGCAAAAATAATACTAAAAAAATAAAACAAAGCATAAAGAAAATACTTCTTGAACTTTGAAACACATAAAACAAATTGCCAACTGAAAAAAATTCACAGATGTTGTTGAAAAAATAAAATCAAGCAACATTAACTTCAAAATAAACTACACATACTTCTACTGTATGCAGTATGCAACTGTTAAATTTAAATAATTCCAATGAGAAACAACAAATTCTGCAAGTAACCAGAAGTAAGACCTCCAGATATAAAAAAGGAAATTCAAATAATAAGAGACTATTTCTCTCCAATATTAAATTGCTGAAGGAAATAGGATAATGCATTTTGAATGACAAAGGAGCTCAAGATACAATTGGGGTGAATATCTTGCAAACATGCGTTTAATAATCAATTATCTTTTTTTCTTTTTTTTAAATTTTGAAAGCTTTTTATTTTCAAAACATATCCATGGATAATTTGTCAACATTGGCCATTGCATAGCCTTGTGTTTCAGATTTTCTCCTTCTTCCCCCCAAACCCTTTCCTAGATGGCAAGTAATCAAATATATGTTAAACATGTTAAAGTATATATTAAATCTAATATGTGTAAACATATTTATACAATTCTCTTGCTGCACAAGAAAAAGATCAAAAAGGAGAGTAGATGAATAAGAAAACAATGTAAGCAAACACCAAAAAGAGTGAGAATGTTATGTTGTGATCCACATTGAGTTCCCACGGTTGTCTCTCAGGGTATAGATGGCTCTCTCTGTCGCAAGATCATTAGAACTGACATCAGTTATTTCATTGTTGGAAAGAGTCACATTGATCAGAACTGACCATCATATAATACTGATTTTGCCATGTACAATGATCTCCTGGTTCTGCTCATTTCACTTAGCATCATCTCATGTAAGTCTCTCCAGGCCACTCTAAAATTATCTTCCTGATGATTTCTTATAGAACAATAATATTCCATAACATTCATATACCATAACTTATTCAGCCATTCTCCAACTGATGGGAATCCATTAAGTTTCCAGTTTCTTGGAAATTGAATAGATGCCCTTCAATTGGAGAATGGCTGAATAAATTATGGTATATGAATATTATGGAATATTATTGTTCTGTAAGAAATGACCAGCAAGATGATTTCAGAGAGGCTTGGAGAGACTTACATGAACTGATGCTGAGTGAAATGAGCAGAACCAGGAGATCATTATACACAGCAACAATAATACTATATGATGATCAATTCTGATGGACATGGCTCTCTTCAACAATGAAATGTTTCAAACCACCTCCAATTCTTCACTGAAGAAAGCCATATACACCCAGAGAGAGGGATGTGAAATGTGGACCACAACATAACATTATCATACTCCTTGATTGATGTTTGCTTACATTGTGTTTCCTTTATCTGATATATTTTCTGTATAGATAAGATTTTTCTTGCACAACAATAAGTTTGGAAATATGTTTACATATATTTGATTTGCCAATATTTTAACGTAATTAAAATGTAGTGGATATCCTGCCATCTAGGGGAGGGGTGGGGAGTTGGGGGGAAAAATTTGTAACAGAAAGCTATGTAAGGGTTATTGTTGAAGAAATACCCACACATATATTATGCAAATAAAATTTAAAAAATTTAAATTAAATTTAAAAAAAAGTTTCCAGTTTCTTCCCTCTACGAAAAGGTGTGCCACAAACATTTTTTCACATGTGGGTCCCTTTCTTTCCTTTAAGATCTCTTTGGGATATAGGCCCAATAGAAATGCTGCTGAATCAAAGGGTATACACAGTTTGGGAACTTTTTTTTTCTTTTTTGCTGAGGCAATTGGGGTTAAGTGACTTGCCCAGGGTCACACAGCTAGGGAATGTTAAGTGTCTGAGACCAGATTTGAACTCACGTCTTCCTGACTTCAGGGCTGGTGCTCTATACACTGCGCTACCTAGCTGCCCCGAGTTTGGGAACTTTTTGAACATAATTCCAAATTGCTCTCCAGAATGACTGGATTCATTCACAGTTTCACCAACAATATATTAGTGTCCCAGGTTTCCCACACCCCAACATTCCATCATTTTCTTTTGCTGTCATCTTAGCCAATCTGAGAGGTTTGTAGTGTTAATAATCAATTATCAAAAAATGGATATTTGATTTAAAAAAGAGTAGTATATGAAGTATGTCAACAAAGTATAAATGAGCTATTTATTTTCTTTGGAACTGTTATGATCAATAAGACCCCCCAAAAGTTAAATACATACAGTGTAGGAAGAAGAAAACAAGTAACAAAGTAATGTAGTTTGGGAAAAGGGGAGAAAAAATATAAAGTATCATATCTGGGAGGAAGCAATGAAATAATATCAGATGCATTAAAAGTTTTCTTTCTAAAAGTACACAGAGAAAGGCTGAAGTGGATCTTAGGTGAAACATTGGTAATGGAGCATAGTACTGATATAACTTATAGAAATATTCCCCAAACCAATCTATAGGTAAATCAATGATTAATTTGCATTTACATATACAATGGGAAAAAAAAGGAGAAGGGAAGGGAAGAAGAGCATAAAGGGGAGTTCACAATAAGGTAAAGATAAAAAAGGGAAAACAACTACCATAGACTCTTCAGAAGTATAAGGCCTATAAAAAGGGGGTGAAGTGGCAAAGGGATGGAATGGAAGAAGTTAAACAAAAAAGGGACATTTTGACTCAATGACGGGACTGTCTCATGATTAAATACATCCATGGAAGAATATAAATAGCTATAATCAAAGCTGATGGACTTAAAATAATTCAATATGCATTGATTTATTGCTTAAAGGGACCACAGTCTCTGAGAGACATGTCTCTGTAAAAGGCATTTTGCCTTAGAAAAGGAAATAAAATCATAGAAGGCAACTGATGGGCAGAAGGGAAGTAGAGCACAGAAGAGACTACATGAGCAATGGGAAAAAACAAACACCTGGAAAGGTCAGGAGACAGTAAGAAATAACACAGGATTTAAAAAAAAATTATTTTGTTTCCTTATTTGTTTTTAATATGAGATAATATCTGTACATTTTCTATATTCTCTAAGAATATTATATATAAATATATATTTATGCATTATATATGCATACATGCATACATATATATGTGTGTAAGAGTAAGGCACAATAAAAAAAAGGAAGAGACAAAAAATATAAAAAAAAAAACTGCTCAGTGGAAAGAACTCAAAATACGGCCCTTAGAATCTTTATTTCCATGAAAAGTAGACAATGACATTTAAAGAGGAATAAGAGCCTTGAATAAAGAACAAAATTTTAAATAGCTTGAAAAGGAAGAAAAAAGAGAACAAGGGAAAGAAATCACTTTTAAAAGCATATTAAAATAAACAAAGCTAATGAAAAGTTGAAACAAGAGGAATAGACACTTTGTTCAAAGTAGAGAGTGAAAGAGAAGCATTATGTGATTAGATCAAGGAAGAAAGAAAAATGAAGAAAAATAAATATAGAAATGTGTTTATGTGTGTGTACACAAAACCCCATATAGAACTTCTAATAAAAACTGAACACATAGTAGGACACAGAGATATTGTAAATAAATAAATGTAAAAATCTTGAAATGGTAAACACAAATCTGTAGACCATAACAAAATAAACATAATAATTTGTTTAGGCAACTCAAACAAAAGACACTGACTTACCTGAAGATTTAAAAGTGAAATTCTAAGCAATGACTGGGCCAAAGTACAAATCATTGAAAATAATTATCATGCAAAAATTAACTAATTATATTGAAAAAAACACATCAAAATATCTGGAAAACCCCTAAACCAAATCTCAGGGGAATACCTACATGCACACAGATGTATAAGTGTGTATGTATATGTATATACACACATATATCATTGAAAACAATATAAACAAAAAGTGGACAGGTTTAGTGAACTGAATATATATTTTAAAAGTTAGAAATTTAACAAATTAACAGCCTCAAAATAATTACAAAAGGCATGTTATTAAGTAAAAACATAGAAAGGATGAATAAAAATTTTAAAAAATCTTTCTTATGAAAAAGAAAACTGGCTGACCTTCATGTCAGGATAAGTAGAACTTGAATAAATAATTTTTCATAACATAATAACAACTGTCATTTTTAAAATAACTGACACTAAAATTTTCTAAGTACTTTACCTACAATATTTCATTTAGTCCTCCCAAGAGTCCAATGTATAGATACTAAAGGTATGACTATCTCCATTGAACAGATGAGAAAATCAAATCTTAGAAATATGAATAATATTAACAATAGCTATCATTTATGAAGGGTTTTGAAGTATACAAACCATTTGATAAATGTCTCATTTTGTCCTCATAACAAGTTTGAGCAGTAGAATTTAAGTGATTTTCCCAAGGTTACATAGCTAGGAAACATCTGACAGTGGAACTGAAATGAAGATTTCTGGAATCCAAGTCTTGCTTTGCCCATTGTACCACCTAAATTGCTTTAAAAAAAAAAAACAAAACAAAAAACAAAAAACAAAAAACCTTTTTATTTGCATAACATATGTATGGGTAATTCTTCAACATTGATCCTTACAAAGCTTTCTGTTACAAATTTTTCCCCCCTAGTCCCCACCTCTCCCCTGGATGGCAGGAAATACACTACATGTTAATTATGTTAAAATACTTGACAAATCGAATATATGTATAACTATTTCCACACTTACATTTTTGTGCAAGAAAAATCATTATCTACAAAAAAAAATCTGAGAAAGGAAACACAATGCAAGCAATCATCAATAGAGAGCATGGAAATGTTATGTTGTGGTCCACATTTCATATCCCTCTCTCTGGGTGTATATGGCTTTCTTCCCTGAAAAATTGGAACTGGTTTGAAACATTTCATTGTTGAAGAGAGCCATGTCCATCAGAACTGATCATCATATAGTGTTGTTGTTGCTGTGTATAATGATCTCCTGGTTCTGCTCATTTCGCTCAGCATTAGTCCATACAAGTCACTCCAGTCCTCTCTGAAATCATCCTGGTGGTCATTTCTTATAGAACAATAATATTCCATAACATTCATATACCATAATTTGTTCAGCCATTTTTCAATTGATGGGCATCCCTTCAGTTTCCAGTTTCTAGCCACTACAAAAAGGGCTGCCACAAACATTCTTGCACATGTGGGGCCCTTTCCTTTCTTTAAGATTTCTTAGGGATATAGGCCCAATAGAAATGCTGCTGGGTCAAAGGGTATGCACAGTTTGATAACTTTTTGAGGAAAGCTCCAAATTGCTCTCCAGAATGGTTGGATCAGCTCACAGCTCCACCAACAATGCATCAGTGTCCCAGTTTTCCCACATCCCATCCAACATTCATCATTATCATTTCCTGTCATTTTAGCCAATCTGACAGATGTGTAGTGGTACCTCAGAGTTATCTTAATTTGCATTTCTCTGACCAGCAATGTTTTGGAGCACCTTTTCATATGACTAGAAATAGTTTTAATTTCATCATCTGAAAATTGTCTGTTCATATCCTTTGGCCATTTATCGATTGGAGAATGGCTTGAATTCTTATAAATATGAGACAATTCTCTCTATATTTTAGAAATGAGGCCTTTATCAGAATCCTTAAATGTAAAGATGATTTCCCAATTTATTGCTTCCCTCCTAATCTTGTCTGTATTGGTTTTGTTTGTACAAAATTTTTTAACTTAATATAGTCAAAATTATCTATCTGGTGTTCAATTAAGAGTTCTAGTTCTTCTTTGGACATAAATTTATTCCATCTCCACAGGTCTGAGAGGTAAACTAAACTACGTTCCTCTAATTTATTTGCAATATCACTCTTTATATCCTAATTATGACCCATTTAGATCTTATCTTGGTATGTGGTGTTAGGTGTGGGTCAAGCCCTAATTTCTTTCACACTAGTTTC
Organism: Myrmecobius fasciatus; assembly: GCA_023553655.1. Classification (NCBI taxonomy): domain Eukaryota; kingdom Metazoa; phylum Chordata; class Mammalia; order Dasyuromorphia; family Myrmecobiidae; genus Myrmecobius; species Myrmecobius fasciatus. Next base: position 73,710 of record JAJPUD010006303.1, on the reverse strand, counting down.
CACTTTTCCCAGCAGTTTTTGCCAAATAGTGAGTACTTATCCCAGAAGCTGGGGTCTTTGAGTTTATCAAATACTAAATTGCTAAAGTTATTGCCTAGATTGTCCTGCTATCCTATCCTATGCCACTGATCAACTACTCTATTTCTTAGCCAGCACCAAATGTTTTTGATGACCACTGCCTTACAACAGAGTTTTAGTTCTGGTACAGCAAGGCCACCTTCATCAGCCTTTTTTTTCCATTAATTTCCTTGAAATTCTTGACCTTTTGTTCTTCCAGATGAACTTTGCTACTATTTTTTCTAGATCTGTAAAATAATTTCTTGGGAGTTTGATTGTACCACCTAACTTCCAAAGAAGTTAAATGATTTTCCCAAGTGCTGCAGCTAAGTAATCATGTCTTTGATCTGACATTTTCTTGTTTATTTTTAGCTCTTTTTCAAAATATATACATATTTTTCATCATTCACCCTTGCAAAACCTTGTGTTCTAAATTTTTTCTCCCTCCCTTTTTCCCACTCGTCCCCTAGATGGTAAGTAGTCCGACACATGTTAAACATGTGAACTTCTTCTATGCATCTTTTTTTTTTCCTTTTTGCTGAGGCAATTGAGGTTAAGTGATTTGCCCATGGTCACACAGCTAGGGCATGTTTAGTGTCTGAGACCAAATTTGAACTCAAATCCTCCTGACTTCAGGGCTGATGCTCTATCTACTGCGCTACCTAGCTCCCCCTTCTACACATATTTCCATAATTATCATGCCATACAAGAAAAATCAGATTAAAAAGGGAAAAATGAGAAAGAAAATAAAAACAAGCAAACAATAACAACAATAAAATCTGAAAATATTATGTTGTCATTCACATTCAATCCCCACAGTTTTTTCTCTGGGTGCAAATGGCTTTCTTAATCACAAGACCATTGTAACTGGCTTGAATCACCATGTTTTTGAAAAGAGTCACGTCCATCAGAATTTATCATTGTTTAATCTTTCTGTTGCTGTGTACAATATTCTGGTTTTACTCACTTCACTTAGTATCAGTTTATGGAAATCTCTCCAGGCCTTTCTAAAATTATCCTGCTTATCATTTCTTATAACACAATATCTCATAACATTCATATACCATAACTTATTCAACTATTCTCCAACTGATGAACATCCACTCAGTTTCCAGTTACTTGCCACTACACAAAGAGTTGACACAAGTATTTTTGCACATGTGGATCCTTTTTCCTTTTTATGATCTCTTGGGGATACAGGCCCAATAGAGACACTAATGGAGCAATGACTATTTTCACTTTGATAGCCTTTTGGTCATATGAACCCACAATATCTTAGACCCAAGCCTTTTGTGTTTTTTTATCTGATTTCTGTTTCCCTTCCACCCCATACTTTGCTCTCTTCCCTCCCATTTCCTTTCTCTGTGCTTTTTCTCTTCCCCTTCTGTCCCTCCCTGTCATCTCTTTAATAACACATTTTTATAAAGGATGACAATGCAAATCATTTATTCTAACCCAAAGCTCAGGCTAATTCCACTTTTTAGCAAGAAATAAAGACATAACTTTGGATCTTCTCACACAGAAAAGATAGCTTGTGGTGATGGGGTCCACAAAGCATCCATAACACAGAAATAATATCCTACATTGTAAAGTATTTTGAAGCAATTACCTTGACTGTAAAACAAAACTGTATATTAATTGATATCCTTCTCTGGTTCTTTGTTCCCTCTTTTCTTAGAAATGATTGGCAGCTAGTATTCCAATTCATGTATTTCAAAAGAAGAACAAATTCTTTTTTTTAATTTTGGAAACATGCATTTTGTATGAACTTATGTGTTTCATTTGTTTTACTATTTTCCTGTGGCTTGGACATATCTTCCAGTCATTTCATTGTGTTCCTCTTCTCTTACCTTCTTTCCATTAGCCAATAAATTGGGGCCATCTTACTTATTATTTTACAAACAACACAACTGGGTCCCATTGTAATTTTGTTACTTGCTGAAGGTCACAAAATTAAAAAATGTCATTTGGTAAATTTTAGAATTAGGGATTTGAACCTAAGTTTTCTGATTATGCTACTCTTATTCATTTTCGATGCCATGCTGTCTTTTTTTTAGAGAATATTGGCCAATTTGGTAGTTTGAAATTATAGAGGCAAATTGTATGCCTATGTGAATTCCATTTTTATTCATAAATTTTCTGGCTTATCTTTCTGGTTCATTTTCATAGTGTTCCTCTTTACAAACATAATGTTCTAGCTAAGGGGACCTATTTGCTGTTTTCCAAATAGTGTCCTTTTTCCACCTCTGAACCTTTGAATAATCTATCCCTTATGACTGGACACCATTTCTTCTTCAAACTTTAGAAGGCTAAATTATTTTTAATATGGAGATTGTAAGCAAATTCTTGCACAAAGTCGTCTCTAATTCTTTTCTTTTATACTCACATTCCCCACCTCCAGTCAGTTAGTAGTCTTTCCTTTCTCAAATTATTATGTGTAGAATTTCTTTCAGTACATGCTGTACTCCTTTTCCCTAAGACTAGGCCTCTTACATATTATAAGAAGTTAATAAATGATTTTTGGATTGCATTATTGCTCATAGACCATTGAATGCTTTATGTGATCCAGTAAAGAGCTTCTGGCAAAAATGAAATGATCCATTGTAGAATCTCTTTGTCCTTTGATTCAGGAGTCAAGGTATTTCAGGGTTTCTTTTGCAGGTTTCCCCCCTTGTTAGGCTCAGAATATGAGCTGTCTAAACTGTATTTAGTCAAAATCATGATTTATAAGTAAATTCCATAAAGACTAAATCAGTGCTAAACAAGGGCTTTTAATGACTACCTATGAGCTTAATCCAAACCAGGTAAAACTTAGTTCAAATGTAATTTATATTGGTTCACTAAAAATTTATGGAGGACATTTTTGTGGAGTATTCTTTTATCTGTCTTAGCAGAACAATTAAATTACCCTGGAAAACAAGCGAGAAGTTCTCACAAAAAGCATCAAAGTAAGGAGGAAATACTTCTCATATTATAAAAATCAAAGTACATCCCCGTTAATTTTTCTTTTTCTCAATCATTGGACATCAAGATCGCTTTGTTACATCATTAGTTATTTATAAATGAAATCTATAACAGTAACCTTTCTGCAAAAAATAACTAAATATCTAGGGAAAACGTATCCTGGGATTAAATTGACAAAGAGATGCTACATTTATCACTAAATCAGCTTAGAATAAGCATTAATTTGAGACAGACAGAAAAGGAGAGAGGGGGGTTGGGGAGGAAGAGACAGAGACAGACAGAAAAAGAGAGAAAGAGAGAAAGAGAGAGGGGGAGGGAGAGACAGAGAGAGAGAGAGAGAGAGAGAGAGAGAGAGAGAGAGAGAGAGAGA
>JAJPUD010006303.1:57709-70309 GCA_023553655.1 Myrmecobius fasciatus | reverse complement strand
AGAGAGAGAGAGAGAGAGAGAGAGAGAGAGAGAGAGAGAGAGAGAGAGAGGGAGAGGGAAGGAGTGGGAGAGGGAGAGGGACAGACAGACAGATGGAGATAGACACACACACACACACACACACGCACACAGAGTTCATTTTCCCAAATAACTTCAGTTTTTTTTAAATAGCATGTTCACTGCGTTTCCACTCCTGCCTTGAAATATTTGTCTTGGCATGATTGGGTACTGTCAATTAATGTCATTCCACAAACAGACTAGCTTGGGAAGAAGCTGCATTGGGTGTTAATTAGTTTCTAACATTTTGGAGCCTTAGACAGTCCTTTGTATTTTAAGCTGATGTTGATGACAGGTGATGGCTACAAATGTGTACAGGTGTAGCTGGAAGAACCAGGAGGGCAATGTCAGTAGGCTTGTGCATCACACTGACCCGCCCCAGGTGCCACATCCAGCTACTGGATCAATTTCAACAGAGTCCCCAGTTAGATGTAATTAGCATTGCCTAAAGTTTGTGTCTGCTGCTGTTTATAATTCTTGCCCTTAGCCTAAGAGGGCCAAAGGTGCCACTTTAAACAAAATGGTGTTGGATTTCTCCTACTTTGATTTCTAGCAACATGAATGACTGTGTGTGTGTGTGTGTGTGTGTGTGCATATGTATTTAAATCAAGCTGGAATTTCATTGATATAGAGAACTTATAGAAACAAACTCCTTCTATCAAAGAGCAGCTGATGTTATACAATGTATAGGTTTAGAAAAAAAGCCTGAGACACTGAAAGTTTAAATAAATTGGCTTGTAGCTATGCTTTTCAGTAGCGTCATTTGAAATCGGGTTTTCTGACACTGACCTTTCAAGCTTCCACCCAATACTTCTAAATCTCTTACTGGCCTAGTAGGAGTCTCTTATTAGATTCCATTATCCCCTTCTTCCCCATGATGCCCGTATTACATAAATATATGCTAGTTCAATAGGAAAAAACACACATTTATTGTTAAACTATGTTTATTGTCATTCTCCTCAAACTGATGCTCAGACTTAAACATTATTGACTTTGAATTTCATTTTTTGGTGCATATTTTTCTGCTCTCTGATGCCAGTTAACATCTTTAGAGTACATATAGCCCTGGGTATAATGTTCTTCTCAAATTTATTTGATGGATGGTTTCATTCTTCTAGGGATTGTTCCCCATTTCACAAATGCAGTCCAGTGCCATGCATGTTGTTGTTTGTCCTTTATTTTTGAAGAAGACAAATGACATTGACTTGCATATGATTTATATTTAAGTAAAGCAGTTTTGTAAAGTCTTCAGCTCTGCTCTCTTCCAGTGTCATCAAAGTTCAGTGTCAAAGCAAAAATCAAGAAGACTGGTAATAGACCAGGATGCATTGAATGACCTTAGTATTATCAATGTTGGACCATGCTCTAAGCATTTCATAAATTTACTTCATAAATTTCATAGTCATTGAGAAAAATATTCTTATTACCCAATTTCTCTGGGAGGTCTTCACATGTTTGAGGGAAATATCCCCCTAGTTCACTGAAGGTATTGAGGTCTGCTGATTACCTTCAACCTAGATTAGCTTATGTGTCTTGCACATACTGAATATCGTAATGTTTGTTGGATTGAATTGAATTGTAGGTTAATGATTTTTCAGATTTGCCACCAAGTTTTGAGGTTTGGTCACCTTATTTTGCATTAATGATGTTTCATTTTTATAATGACTTCTGTGATGCATCAAGTTGGACTAATGTTTTCCAGAAGTCCAATAAATCAATCATTGACTCAACAAGCATTTACTAATGCCTGTCATATTCCAAATAGATGGCATTTTTCTTCCTCCTACACCAAATGAGACAAACACTACTCTCAATGAGCTTACATTCTACTGAAGAAAGACTAAAAGATTATATCTGTATTATGCATACATATATACACATATACACACATTGGTAGATTAATACTTACATATATATGCATGGATTTGATAGCGATAGACCAACTAAAGCTGAACATATATATGTAAATATAAGAGATTGATGGATTGTTGTTAGATATCATATAACATATATATACATATATATATATATATATATTTGTGTATAGTCCATTAATCTTTCTGCCTTTCCCTAATGTGTGTAGTGGAGGATGTTTGGAGAAAGAGACACAGACTTAGATCAATAAAAACAGAGACATAGAGAGAGAAAAAAACATTATAAAGGAGATATAATAATATCTGTGTAGGAGGAGGTATACGAATTTAATATGGAAAGAAGAAAGTTATTTTATGGGATGGAATTGAGAAGAAGGAAAGCATTCTGTGCTCTGGAGAAGCCACTCTAATGGAGTGAAGGGGTTTAGTAGAAGGCTTGTATTATTGTTGTTTAGGCATTTCAGTCAAGTCCAACTTTTTATGATTTCATTTGAGGTTTTCTTGGCAAAGATACTGGAATGGTTTACCATTTCCTTCTCCATCTCATTTTACAAATGCGAAAACATGGGCAAACCGCACTAAATGATTTACCCAGGGTCACACAGCTAAAATAAGTTTCTTAAGCCATATTTGAACTCAGGCATATGAGTCTGTCTGACTCCAGGCCAGTTTCTCTGACACTTTGGTTGGATTGCAGATTACGGCAAGTGCCTGATACATATAGTAAGCACCACAGCAATAGTTATTATATTATATAATAATTATTATATTATCTTTCTATGGAAAGGTGTCTTAGGTTAAAGTCCAGCAATGCTACATATTCCTCCAGAGTGGGGTACAGGAAAGAGGAAGACTCCATTCCACATCATCCACATTGGCTGTAAGTGAGGCAAGAAGGCATCAAATTCAGTTCCTTTCCCAGTGTCATAAAAATCTAATGGTGAGACAAAAATCAAGACAACTGGCAGTAGCCTGGGATACATAAGATGACCTTAATGTCTTCAGTGCTGGACCAAGCCCCAGTCACTGCATAACATTTGCTTCAGCACTCTTCATGGCTGATGGAAGAAATTGTTCTCATCTGTCCTTTCTGTTGCAGGAAGTCTTCACGTACTTGAGGTAAACATCCCCCTAACTCACCAATGGGTGTGAAACCTGTCAAGTACCTTCAATTTCAGGCATTTATTAGGTGCCTACTCTGTCCTAGGCACTAAGGATGCAGAGAAACAATTAAAGTGTTCCATGCTTCAATGTGCCTTGATAGTTTTTTAATGTTTTTAATATACTGAACCACCTCATAACATAGAGTTTTGCATTGTTGTTGTTCAGATTTTTTTAATTTTAAACTCTTTGTGAACCCAGAGAAACTGGAATAGCTTGCTATTCCTTTGTCAGCTCAATTTATAGATGAGGAACCTGAGGCAATCAGCATTAAGTGATTTGCTCAGCTTCACACAGTTAGACCAAATTTAAATTTAGGTCTTCTTAACTCTAGACCTGATACTCAATATACTGCATCAGACCTAACTACTGAGGGTTTCATACAGGAAGTACTGAATACATGCTTTTCAAATGAAAGAGCAAATAAATAAACATTGGCTTTCTTTTGCGGGAGCATTTTGTCAGTTGACTTAAATTACATATATCCAGAAAAATTAACAAAATTGATCAAGAAATTTATATAGCAAGTCCAGCTCTTAAATATATCACTTATTGTTTATTGCCTAATATTCAGGATATTATTCATTTGCTCAGCAAACACTTCTTAAGTACCTATTCCATGCAGAGCAATGAAATATGTCACATCAATAAAAGAAAACAACGAAGCAACAACAACAACAAACAGGCAATAGAGGTCTGTGCTGAGAATCAGGAACACATAATCTTACATACACACACACAAACACACACACACACACACACACGATGATGATTGCTGTGGAAGGAAAATTGAGGCAAGTGACCTTTAATAGCTCTCTTTCACTTAAATCCAATTCCCTTATATGTTATGGCATTATCTCTCTGATTTCATGTTTTCTTTGAAAATAAAGGACAGACAACAATAACAAAAAACGAAAACATACATTCATACATACACTTGTATATGCAATTTGTGTCAAAAATATTTAAGAAAAACAAAAAGTTGTGAGATTAATTATGGAAGACATCACTCCCTACCCTTTATCTTAAAGGCAAGGAAATAGAGAAATGAAATGAATTGTGTGAGGTCCCCCAAGCAATTGTTGTCAGAACTAGCATCCAAGTATGATTATCCCTGATATCAAATGCAGCACTCTTCTGGTATAGCCAAGTATTGAAGTGACTAGAGTTCTGGTTCTAGAATCAGGAAGCCTCATGTTCAAAGGTGACCTAAGACATATACTAGCTTTGTGATCAGGCAAACTCTGAACTTCTATCTACCTTAGTTTCCTTAAATATAAATACAAATTAGAATCTCACCTAACTTCTGGAATTGTGATAAGGATCAAATAAAAAATATAATAATATTTATTTATCACAGTGCCTGGAATGAAGCAAATACTTAAACAATAATTGCTTCCTTATGCTCTTCCTCTCAGGTCATGGGGTGATATTAACTCTTATAAATTGTTTCTAATGTTCTGAGGGTTTTCTTGCATGCAAACTTGACACTGAGTAAACAGGAATTTTTATCTTTTGCTATTATTTATATCTAGAAAACAGAAAATAAGATACTAGATTAAAGCCTGTCAAAGGAGGGCAATTTATATGAGCAATTTTCTCAAATGTCTGTTTTGCCATCAGCATATAACACATTTTCATTTTAGTCATGCTAGGCAGAATACACACACACACACACACACATCCAAACACATCTGCTAACTCTCTAAAGATGTCTTTCCCTTTGACCTTTAACAAATAACTAAAATAAATAGCCACCTTATAGGAAAGTGTTCGTTCAAATTAATGAACAAAAAGAAAGAAAGAAAGTTTTTATTAACAAAAAAGTAATGAGCCAATAAATTGTGGGTAGGTGGGAGAGAACACGTAAGGAACTATGTTGAAGAGGGTATACACACATATACACATGTGAAAATAGGTTTATGTGTATTTATATATGGAGGAGTGGTATAACGGTAGGTTGGTGGCATAATATATAGGGTGCCAGGACCAGAGTAAAGAATATCTTGATTCAAAATTGGCCTCAGACAATTGCTAACTATGTGATTCTGGCCAAGTGGCTTAACCCTATTTGCCTCAGTTTTTTCATCTGGAAAAGTAGCTGGAGAAAGAAATGGTAAGCCACTTTAGTATCTTTGCAAAGAAAACCCCAAATATGGTCACAATGAGTTGAACATGATTCAACAACAATAACATTTATATCTATATTGGTATACATATGTATGTATAATCACACACATTTTATACATGTGTGTATGTATAACTGCATATGTGTGAGTGCACACATATTGTATATAGCCTGTACATGCTGTACATATATGAAGATATGTGTTGCATATGCACATAGATGTGTATTGAATTATTTTATAACTCTACAGAAGAAAAGGAGATGGATGCTACAGAAAAGATAATAATTCATGGTGGAAGGTTAATCTCATTTGTACATATTAATATGCAGAAACATTCAAACTAATAATGCTGTAACCAAAATTAAACAGGATTTTAGTGCATAGAAATTTCTTGTTCTTCAATGTTTAAATACTAAAGCATCACCTTTATTCATAAAAAAGCATATAAAATAATGTTTTAAATTATTCTAGGGATAAAAACAGAAATGTTCTAAAGGTTCGCTCATAACACAGAGGATATCTACTGAGTAACAGTGTATCCATTAATTTTTTATGGTTAGCACAGAATCTTCTACAAAATTAAGCTGATTTATAATCCAGGAATATTTAAATATCTAAACTTGATTGTTCATTTGTATCTCTTGGGCTGAGGCCTATTGGATTGCTGTGGTGCTGTAGGCAGTTTTAAGGTAAGGGTCAACCAGGATAATAAGGATAGGTATAAACTTGAACTATTAAGGTCCATTTTTACAGTGGCTTAACTTAATGATGGATAATTTATGATATAAATCACTGAAGAGTTTGAAGTAGCAAAAATGATCCAAGAGTGGGGGAAATAAAATTATGTCAATTGTTAAGAGTTTTATGAATCACAGAATCTTAAAATCAGAAGAGATAATAAATGGGTACAGTAATTTAAAGATTGTAAAGTCCTTTCTATGTTATTTTCTTTATTCCTTACCTTACAAGGTAGGTGGTACTATTAAACCCAAATTGCAACTGAGGCAATGAAAGCTGAGAGAGTTTGTGATTGCACAGCATCACACAGATTTCACTATATGTAGAAGAATTTAATTCAGTTCTCCCCTACTCCAAAGTTAGAACTCACTCAACTTTACCACCAAAAAAAAAATCTGCTTTACATATCAGAGGTGAGATTTTGGTTTTCTAACACCAGGAAACACATCCCTTTCACTATATCATGCCTTCCATCCTACTCCCTGACTTTCAGATTTCAGCCTCTTTCAGAACTAGTCCAATCCATGCTTGAACAACAAAATTCCCTATCACTTTCCTAAGTATAGGTTATCCAGTCTTTTCCTGAAGACTTCTAATAAGGAAGAATATCCTACTTTCTGAGGAAAGCTACACATGACACTTTGGTAGAACTCTAATTTGTATTGATTTTTCCTTACATCATGTAAAATTCTTGCAGTTGTTGTCATAGTTGTTTAGTTGTACTTGATTTTTTGTAACCCCATTTGGGGTCTTAGGAAAGATAGTAAAGTAGTTTGCCATTTTCTTCTCCAGCTCATTTCACAGATGATGGAACTCAGGCAAACAGGATTAAGTGATTTGTCCAGGGTCACATAAGTGCCTGAGGTAGAACACACAGCCTGTGCTCTATTCACTGGGCAACTTAGCTGCCCCAAGGAAAAATCTACCCCTGAAATTTTCATCCAGTATGTTAAGTGAAAGCTTCTTTTTTTCTTTTCTTTTGGTTTTCTTCTTTCTTTTTTTTATTAAAGCTTTTAATTTGTAAAACATATGCCTAGGTGATTTTTTGACATTGACCCTTGCAAAGCTTTCTGTTACAATTTTTCCCTCCTTCCCCCCTTCCCTACATGGCAGGAAGTCTAATACATTTTAATTATGTTAAAATACATGAAAAATTGAATATATGTATACATATTTATAAAGTTATCTTGCTGCACAAGAAAAAACATCTATACGGAAAAAAAAAAACCTGAGAAGAAAAACAAAATGCAAGCAAACATCAATAGAGAGCATGAAAATGCTATGTTGTGGTACACACTCAGATCCCACAGGCCTCTCCCTGGGTGTATATGGCTTTCTTCATCACTGAACAACTGGAAATGGTTTGAAATACCTCATTGTCAAAGAGAACCATGTCAATCAGAATTGATCATCATATAGTCTTATTGTAGCTGTTTATAATCTGCTGGTTTTGCTAATTTCACTTAGCATCAGTTCATTCGAGTCTCTCCAAGACTCTGAAATCATCCTGCTGGCCATTTTTAAAAATTTATTTATTGTTTAATTAAAGCTTTTTATTTGCAAAACATATGTATGGGTAATTCTTCAATATTGACCCTTAGAAAGCTTTCTGTTACAAATTTTCCCCACTAGTCTCCACCCTTCCCCTAGATGGCAGGAAATCCACTACATGTTAATTATGTTAAAATACTTGACAAATCGAATATATGTATACATATTTCCACCCTTATTGTTGTGCAAGAAAAATCGTATCTACAAGAAAAAAAATCAGAGACAGGAAACACAATGCAAACAAACATCAATAGAGAGCATGAAAATGTTATGTTGTGGTCCACATTTCATATCCGCACTGGGTGTATATGGCTTTCTTCACTGAACAATTAGAACTGGTTTGAAACATTTCATTGTTGAAGAGAGCCATGCCCATCAGAATTGATCATCATATAGTATTGTTGTTGCCATGTATAATGATCTCCTGGTTCTGCTCCTTTAACTCAGCATCAGTTCATGCAAGTCTCTCCAGGCCTCTCTGAAATCATTCTGCTGATCATTTCTTATATAAAAATAATATTCCATAACATTCATATACTATAATTTGTTCAGCCATTCTCCAATTGATGGGCATCCATTCAGTTTCTAGTTTCTAGCCACTACAAAAAGGGCTGCCACAAATATTCTTGCACATATGGGGCCCTTTCCTTCCTTTAAAATCTCTTTGGGATATAAGCCCAATAGAAACACTGCTGGGTCAAAGGGTATGCAGAGTTTGATAACTTTTTGAGCATAGTTCCAAATTGCTCTCCAGAATGGTTGGATCCATTCACAGTTTCACCAACAATGTATCAGTGTCCAAGTTTTCCCACATCCCTTTCAATCCCTTATTATCTTTTCTTGTCATCTGAAGCAATCAGGCATGTGTATAGTGGTATCTCAGAGTTGTCTTAATTTGCATTTCTCTGATCAATAGTGATTTAGAGCACCTTTTCATATGACTACAAATGGTTTTAATTTCATCATCCAAAAATTTTTGTATTCATATCCTTTGGCCAATTTATTGATTGGAGAATGGATTGAATTCTTATAAATATGAGTCAATTATCAGAACCCTTAAATGTAAAGATGATTTCCTAATTTATTGCTTCCCTCTTAATCTTGTCTGCATTAGTTTTTTTTTGGTACAAAATCTTTTTTAACTTAATATAATCAGAATTATCTATTTGTTCAATTAAGAGTTTCAATTTTCTTTAGACACAAATTCCTTCCTTCTCCACGGCCCTGAAATTTAAAGAATCCTATGGTCCTCTAATGTGCTTATATTATCACTCTTTATGTCTAAATAATGAACACACTTAGATCTTATCTTGGTATGTGGTATTAGGTATGGGTCAAGCCCAATTTTCCCAGCAGTTTTTGTCAAATAATAAGTTCTTATCCCCAAAGCTTGGGTCTTTGGGTTTGTCAAACACTAGATTACTATAGTTATTGCCTTGTTTGTCCTGGATTCCTATCCTATTCCACTGATCTACTACTCTATTTCTTAGCCAGTACCAAATGGTTTTGATGACCACTGCTTTATAATATAGTTTTAGATCTGGCACAGCTAGTCCACCTTCATCAACAATTTTTTTTTCATTAATTCCCTTGAAATTTTTGACATTTTGTTCTTCTAGATGAACATGGCTATTAATTTTTCTAGATCTATAAAATAATTTCTTGGGAGTTTAATTGGTATGGCACTAAATAAGTAAATTAATTTGGTAGTGTTGTTATTTTTGTTATATTTGCTCGGCCTATTCATAAGCACTTGATATTTTTTCAATTGATTTGGTCTGACTTGATTTCTGTGGAAAATGTTTTGTAGCTTAGTTCATATAGTTCCTGACTTTCTCTTGGCAGATAAATTCCCCAATATTTTATACAATCAACAGTTATTTTGAATGAAATTTCTTTTTGTAATTCTTGCTGCTGAACTTTGTTGGTAATATATAAAATGCTGGTGATTTATGTGAATTTATTGTGTATCCTGCCACTTTGCTAAAGTTGTGAATTGTTTCTAATAGTTTTTTAGTTGAGTCTGTAGGGTTCTCTAAATATATCATCATATCATGCAAAGACTGATAATTTGTTTTTCTCATGCTCTCTAGTGTTTTTAATAGGAACGGGTGTTTGATTTTATGAAATGCTTTTTCTGCATCTAATCAGATAATCATATGGTTTTTGTTAGTTTAGTTATTAATATGATTGATTATGCTGATAGTTTCCCTAATATTGAACCAGCCCTGCATTCGTGGTATAAATCCTATTTGGTCATAGTGTATTATCCTGGGGATGACATTTTGTAACCTCATTGCTAATATTTTATTTAAGATTTTTGCACCAATATTCATTAGGGAAATTAGTCTGTAGATTTCTTTTTCTGTTTTCACCCTACCTGGTTTAGCTATCAGCACCACATCTGTATCATAAAAAGAATTTGGTAGTACACATTCTTCCCCTATTTTTTCACATAGTTTATATAATCTTGGAATTAATTGTTCTTTAAAAGTTTGGTAGAATTTACATATAAATCCATTCGGACTTGGAGATTTTTCCTTAGATATTTGATTAATAGCTTATTGTATTTCTTTTTCTAAAATGGTGCTTTTTAAATACTTTATGTTCTTTTCTGTTAAGCTGGGCAATCTATATTTTTGTAGAAATTTCTCCATTTCATTTATATAAATAAATTTGTTAGAATAAAGTTGGACAAATAGACAGTAATACTATACTAGTGGGAGATCTCAACCTTGCTCTCTCAGAATTAGATAAATCATATTCCAAAATAAATAAGAAAGAAGTTAGGGAGGTTAACAAAAGGCTAGAAAAGTTAGGTATGATAGATCTCTGAAGGAAATTGAATGGTGATAGAAGGGAGTATACTTTTTTCTCAGGGGTTCATGGAACTTATACAAAAATTGATCATGTGTTAGGGCATAAAAACCTCAAAATCAAATGCAGAAAAGCAGAAATAGTAAATGCATCCTTCTCAGATCATGATGTAATAAAACTCACATGTAATGTAAGGCCAGGAGAAAACAGACCACAAGTTAATTGCAAATTAAATAATCTAATCCTGAAGAATGAATGGGTGAAAGAGCAAATTATAGACACATTCGATAATTTCATCCAGGAGAATGACAATAATGAGACAACATACCCAAAATTTGTGGGACATGGTTAAAGCGGTTATAAGGGGTAATTTTATATCTCTAGATGCTTACTTGAATAAAACAGAGAAAGAGAAGATCAATGAACTGAGCTTACAATTAAAAAGCTAGAAAAAGACCAAATTAAAAACCCTCAATTAAATACCAAATTGGAAATTCTGAAAATTAAAGGTGAGATTAATAAAATTGAAAATAAGAAAACTATTGAATTAATAAATAAAACTAAGAGTTGGTTTTATGAAAAAACCAAGAAAATATATAAGCCTTTAGTTAATTTGATTAGAAAAAGGAAAGCGGAAAATCAAATTGTTAGTTTCAAAAATGATAAGGGAGAACTTTCCTCCAATGAAGAGGAAATTAGAGTAATAATTAGGAGTTTCCTTGCCCAACTTTATGCCAATAAATTTGATAATGTAAATGAAATGGAGGAATATCTACAAAAATATAGATTGCCCAGGTTAACAGAAGAGGAAATAAATTATTTAAATGCCCCCATTTTGGAAAAAGAATTAGAACAAGCTATTAATCAACTCCCTAAGAAAAAATCTCCAGGGCCAGATGGATTTACATGTGAATTTTACCAGACATTCAAAGAACAATTAATCCCAATACTATACAAACTATTTGAAAAAATAGGGAAAGAAGGTATACTACCAAATTCCTTCTATGACACAAATATGGTGCTGATAGCTAAACCAGGTAGGGAGAAAACGGAGAAAGAAAACTATAGACCTATTTCCCTAATCAATATTGATGCAAAAATTTTAAATAAGATTTTAGCAATGAGGTTACAGAAAGTTATCCCCAGGATAATACACCATGACCAAGTAGGATTTATACCAGGAATGCAGGGCTGGTTCAATATTAGGAAAACTATTAGCATAATTAATTACATTAATAACCAAATTAAGAAAAGCCATATGATTATCTCAATAGATGCAGAAAAAGCCTTTGATAACATCCAACACCACTTCCTATTAAAAACACTGGAGAGTATAGGAATAAATGGGCTTTTCCTTAAAATGATTAGTAGTATCTACTTAAAACCTTCAGCAAGCATAATATGTAATGGAGTCAAACTAGAACCATTCCCAATAAGATCAGGAGTGAAACAAGGTTGCCCACTGTCACCATTATTATTTAATATTGTGTTAGAAATGTTAGCTTTGGCAGTAAAAGAAAAAGAGATTAAAGGAATTAGAGTAGGTAATGAGGAAACCAAATTATCACTCTTTGCAGATGACTTGATGGTATACTTAGATAACTGTAGAGATTGAACTAAAAAACTACTAGAAACAATTCACAACTTTAGCAAAGTTGCAGGATACAAAATAAATCCACATAAATCATCAGCATTTTTATATATTACCAATAAAGTTCAGCAGCAAGAGATACAAAAAGAAATTCCATTCAAAATAACTGTTTATAGTATAAAATATTTGGGAATTTATCTGTCAAGGGAAAGTCAGGAACTATATGAACTAAACTACAAAGCATTTTCCACACAAATAAAATCAGACCTAGTCAGTTGGAAAAACTTAAAATTCTCATGGGTAGGCCGAGCGAATATAATAAAAATGACAATACCACCCAAACTAGTTTACTTATTTAGTCCCATACCAATCAAACTCCCAAGAAATTTTCTTACAGATCTAGAAAAAATAGTAGTAAAATACATTTGGAAGAACAAAAGGTCAAGAGTTTCAAGAGAATTAATGAAAAAAAAAAGGCTGATGATTGTGGACTTGCTGTACCAGATTTAAAACTATATTACAAAGCAGCGGCCATCAAAACCATTTGTTACTGGCTAAGAAATAGAGTAGTCAATCAGTGGAATAGGATAGAATCACAAGACAAACTAAGCAATAACTATAGCAATTTAGTCTTTGATAAATCCAAAAACTCCAGGTTCTGGAATAAGTACTCACTATTTGA
>JAJPUD010006303.1:0-45394 GCA_023553655.1 Myrmecobius fasciatus | reverse complement strand
AAAGAAAGAAAGAAAGAAAGAAAGAAAGAAAGAAAGAAAGAAAGAAAAGAAAGAAGAAAGGAGGGAAGCAGGAATAAAGGAAGGAAGGAAGGGAGGAAGGAAGGAAGGGAAAAAAGGGAAGCAGGGAGGATAGGAGGGAAGAAAAAAGGAAGGAAGAAAGGGAGGGAGGGATGGAGAGAGAGAAGAAGGAAGGAAGGAAGAAAAGAAAGAAAGAAAGGAAGATAAGGAAGGAAAAAAGGAAAGAAGAAAGAAGGAAGGGAAGTCTGTGACAAACTAAGTTTATATGTAGTAATTGCTTAGGCTTTGTCAATTTTAATTTAAATAAGGAGTGAGTTCTAATTAGACAATCTGTAAAGTGCCTTCATAATTGTTGTTGAAAGTGAAATATATTTGTATATATTTGTACCTTTATATAGGATAATAATTTAAATAATGTATCATATGTCATGTGATATAATAAAATACAATATCCTACTTATTGTTCCTTATGCAATACAGAAAAAATATGGGAGCAAGGAGAAGGAATAAAGAACTACAAAATGCAACATGGTATAGTAGAGGGTCAGATTCGGTGTCAATATAACCTGAATTGCTGTTAATACCATATATATTAACATGCTGAATGAAGAAATGAAAACTCTTAGAAGTTTCAGAGCAGGTACTGATCTGACTGGGTAAAGGAAATTACTCCCTGTAAGAACATTATACTCATGAATATCCTTCAATAGTGACAATAAGATGAAAGAAGGGGGCGGGGAGAGAATCCAACATATATACACATATGCATGTATTATACACACAGGTATACACAAACATCATATATATATACATAAATCATACAGACATATGTGTGATTTGTGTATATGCATACACACACCATTTTAAATAACAAAAGTGAAAAGATCTTATCTATTTCTATTCTGATCCTTATATTTGACTGATGACAAAACCTAAATCATTACTCAGGTATTTATGTATTCATACCATACCATCATCAACAATAAATATAATGATCTTAAGTGTGATATATGACCCTTGTATTATATTTTGCAGGTGATAAAATCCACAAAATTACTGTGCTTAAGGCATTATGCTAATCACTAGATCTATGATTTCATTGGTGTAGGAAACTCCCAGTACAGAATTTCCTCTACCAAAGCAAAGCAACATTCCCTCTGCTTTGCATAATTATAGTGAATTACTTTGGATTCTAATAGATTTTACATGCCTAAGCTTATACAGAAGGGAAAATATGAGATCTATAATGCATTAAAAAGCTATAAGGCTTATGGTAGTGTTCAGGTCTTTACTACAAGTTGTGCTACTCACCATGTGGGATGGCTGGGACAAATCTGATCCTACTGTGATTCTGAGGGCTCAGTCTTACTTTGACATCTTTATTGCATACCATCAACACTGAATTTTATAACATGGGACATTCATTTACAGAAAGGGTGGGTGCCAAATTTTTGGAACCTATAAAAATAAATCTTCCTTATAAATTATTCTTTGGTTAAGATCCATGAAGTCTCATAAATTGTTTCAATATTAATGAATCTCAATCAAATCCTATAAGAATATAAATAGAAGGGTATGAATATGAAGAAAATCATGTCTATCTTCTCATGAAGAGTGGGCCTGGGGTGAGTATATCAAGGAAGAAGAGACATTTCCAAATTGCCCCCATTTTGTTTCTGAATTGAACATGACAGAGACACTGAATGGTCAAAAAGCAACAAACCAGGGGAATGTGCCAACTTCAGTATCACTTAAATCAAACAAATTTGGAAAGTAAATTAAAAGTAGCCCACATTATGAGTTTCCCTACCCTGAGATATCAAAAGCATTACTCTTTTTACAAACCACTTTTTTTGCAAAGCTCTTCTTATACAATGATACCAGGACATAAATTTTTCTACACAAACAGTAAGGTCAGATGTTTATTTCTTGCTTTTATATTTAGAATTTTGTTTTTTAAACAACATTTTCCCATAAAAGGAAAGAGAAGTTTCAATAGCTTAATATATTAACATTTTAAAATGATTAAATAAACCTTAAATCTATTAGTACACTGCAGATATAGAAATGAATCATGAATGGTTCATATCAGAGAAATTATTTCATCAAAAAATCAGTGGAACAGCCCTACATGAACTATAAAATGCTTAGTTTCCATGGAATGTGCTTGGCAGTAAGATTTTTTTAAAGATCTAAGAGTATGACCTTTCTTTCTTTTTTGTCCCCCCCAAAAAAATAACTTGGCTTTTTTCAAATGAGAACATCTGGTTTATGTTGCTAAACCTCTGGCCTTTAAAAAGCTCTGTTCCCTATTCACACAAAATACCATTCAGTATTGCTTGACACAGTGACCCTTCCCTGTAGGTGGTTAGCTGAATAAACCGATTAAATAGATTCAGGAATTTAGCATATATACAGCAAGTTAACACTTGCATCCTGAACTGATTAGTAAATATTCACATTTTCTTGCATTTTTGTCATAAGTATATTTTGTCCAAATTGACTTTTTAAAAGAGAAATTTTATGCAAAGACTGTTTCTAAGAAGCTTTATTTATCTCCCTGGGAAAAGATGCTCAATTTTGGTAGTTTCTTTTTTAGCACAGCTTCTTAAAGACTGAAGGATTTTTATTTCTTTTTCTGTCTTCAGTTACTCTAATATAAAGTATGATCCTTATTTCATGGGTTAGAGAACTGTATCTACAGAGCACTAAAGATAATTTAGTTAATTTCCTTCATTTTCCACATAAGAAAATGAGATGTTTCTGAATGCATGTATGTGTGTGTTTGAGTATATGTATATATATATATATATATTTATGTAGTGTATGTGTGTATATATATAATATCATTGTTTAATGAGTTCTCACAGAGTCATTTGTTGACAAAACTATAGCCTGATCATGTTTCCTAATTCTCAATTTAATTTGCTTTCCAACATATCCTACTGATTAATTGTCATTAGTTAAAAAAAAAAAAATCTCCAAACTGACCAAATAAAAACCTTAACAGATAGTGAGGTGAGTTCTAAGACATAAGTAATCAATATTTTAACAAATTCTTTTCTATTTAAGTGGATGAAATATTAAATAGTGAGGCAAGGAAGATGTCATTTTTACCAGACCTTCTAATAGAAGCCTCAGAGTTATTTGTGTAGATGGTAATTCCTTCTGACTTTTCCTTCCATTTGCCTTGAGGAAAAGTCTGTTTGAAAATGTTCAGCATACTATACCATGCCTAACAGGTAATCTGCCTAATTAAGACCAGTGTGGGTCTTCACAGTAAAATCACTCAAGAATTCCTATAACCTTCCTTTCACCCTCCCAGTGTACCGGAGTTTTTGAGACTGAGATAACCTAGCCATTAACTCAAATGTTTACCCTTGAGGATCAGACTGTATTTTTCCAGGATGCCTCATTTGGCATTTTACAAGTGAGTTTTCTCATATAGAAGAAGGAAGCAATTTGTCTCATTTTTTGTTACAATTCTCAACTTGCTCTGATGTTGTATGATCTAATATCTATGCCTGAAATTTCGTAACATAAATAAAAGCATGTACTGTAACTTTGACTTCCCTATCCAGAGATTTCAAAAGATTTATATCCACATTTTCAGTACATTCATTTGGTATAGTTCAATGAATTATTAATTATGATGAACAATAAAATATTATTTTTCTTTTATGCACAGCAAGAAGAAAGATGCCCAAGAGAAATACAACTGGCAACTCAAAGCAAAAACTGGCCAAAATCAACTCACAAGTTATTCATCAAGGACTTCATGAAATGCTTCCTCCCATCAGGTGAAGGAAACAGATAATCCATCTGCAGATATTGACAGGATGTAAAAAGAGGAAGTGTTGTGTTTTAGTAACTAGATAAGGAAGCATTGATTTAATAATGGTGATGTGGGAGGTCACCTTTAACACAAAAAATGAGGTGTGGGCAATCCCTTACTTATCATAAGGGAAGTAGATTGCTTGGCCAGGGCGGTAAGTATCAGTTTGAAAGTTTGGTCCTGATTATGAGGCACATGGCAAAGAAGGAGATACAGTAATTCAGAGAAGTAATGACAAAATGCCTTGACCATTGTAGTCATTTTAGGAAAATAAAAGAAGTACCAGTTCTGGGATTTGGTATATGGAAGACATGCAGGATTCTGAAACCAGTTTAATATATAGAATAAGAGAGAAAGGTGATTGAAGATTATCCAAAATTTCCTGTTTTAGGACTATATGAAATTTAATAGAAAAGATAAGCTTGTGGAAGCATCATGGAACAAAAATAAAATTTTACATGAAAAGAAGGTAAGTCTCTTTTATCCCTATCATTATCCCTGATTATCCAAAGTTCAACCATCCTGCTTTAGCAATTATATCTGAGATTTTTTTGAGAAGTTGAAATAGAACTGGAAATCCTATTCCCAACACATGCACTATGTCATCATGGCTAGTTCCTTAACCTTTCTCATCCTTTGTATTCTCATTTGCAAACTGAGAATCAGGATACCTGCAATGACTATATAACAGGAATATGGTGATCTTCAAATCAAATAATATTTATAAAGGGTACAGCATACAGAAGATATGATTTGGAATTGATGGATATTGGTGCGCTGGTGCAGATTACTTCCCAATGCCACAGTTTTCTTACTTATAAAATGAAGATATCAGATTAAGCTGGCATCAAGCTACTTTCTAGCTCTAAACATAATTTTTGATACACTTTAAAATAGTATATAAAATACCTGCTACATTTTTATTACTACTACTGAGCCGGTCTTATATGGACTAAATAACTTGATCTTGCTTCAGGCCATACGTTTGCAAGATAAACACTGAATTCAGACCTGTCCAGGTTTATGATCATCCTTCTCCCTGTCAATCCCTATTCCTGTCTTATTCACTTCAAGAAGAACTGGAATAAAGTAATTACAGGGATTAAGTTTGCTAAGACAGTTCTAGGATCAGAGAAACTTGCATGGCTCAGTGGGTAAGGGAATTCCAAAGAAAAAGATCTTTTTTGATGTTTGGTAGAGAAGGTTGGAATCTTACACAGTTAATCATCATTCTTTCCCATAATTATGTCATGTATTCCAGGTTGAAGAAAATCATGATCAAGAAAATAGCTTTACAAATTTTTTTATAAAACTTTTTATCAACATTATTGAAGACAACATGTATTTTTCAAAATGGTGATGATTATCCACTTGCTATTACTAGAAACTGTGTTGTTAGTGTGCTAGAGGAAAGGTCTTTTTTACTTATCAACATTGGAAAAACTCTTTAGAATGCCTAAGGATCATTGTCCAAGAGACAGTATAAAAAATTATTGTCCAAAGTAGTTAAGCTGTTAAGGAAATCTTACTACAAGGATTTTGGCATAGACATGTCATAGTGTTCTCTGCAGTAACAGAATTTTAAAAGGTAAGACTAAGAAGGTAAAACCCTGTTTTTCAAATCATCCTGGAAGAGACTTGGCAAAGAAGTTGGAACAGAGGACTATTAAATTCAAATTACCTGGGGTATCCCAAGCTCAGTAATACAGTAAGATAGTATTTAATTCCAGAATGGCTGGGCTAAAAGGGAAGGAGAGGAAAGGAATTATCACATATATAATATCTACCATGTAACAAGCACTGTGCTGTGTTTTTTCTGTTTGTTTTTTTTTTTTTTTAACAAATATCATCTCACTTTCTCTTTACCAAAAAATCTACAAGGTAAGTGTTATTATGCCCCCCATTTTAAAATTGAGGGGGGAAATGGCAAACAAAGGTTGTGACTTTTCTAAAATCACATAGAAACTGCCTGAATTAAAGCAATATTACATGAACTAAGGGTTTCTTGACTCCAGGGCAAGTCACTAATATCTAGGGACCTTGTTGGACAAGGAAGAATGAAAATTCTGTGACATCATACCCAATAAGGATTCACCTAGAAAATCTTTTGTTGGGAGAAAATATTTTTATTTCTTTGAGGTTGTGAAGTCATCAGGATGGGGGAAACAAATGATGGCAAAATCCTTGAGTTCAGATCAATGAATCATTTACATGCCATACAGTGTTCTGGCAGCTACTTCTAGTTACATTTCCTTCTTCCTAGAATTAGACTCCATAGAAAAAGAAGAAATGGTGGCAATTGCCTTCCTTGAGTGAATTTCATGTGACTTAATAAATAAATTTTATGTTGTAATTGACAAGTTGGAAATTGGTCTATTTTATACTTAAGTACTTTTTTAATCCACAAATAAATCCTGGTGACCTTAAAAACAGGAGTTCATATATACAGTGAAGGAAATCCTACTCTTAGGGAGAAGAAAGTGTTTCTCTCTTCTCCCATCTCCACTGACCTTGTTGGAGAGATCAGACTGAATGCAAATAATTCAGTAAGGCAGGAGCAGAGAGACCCTTACTAGATATACTAATAGGAATCACAAGTATAGAAAGAGAGCTATATGAGTGAGGGAATAGTTTCAAGGAGAGTAGCTCCAGAATAATGGTAGTTAGGTTTTGCTTTGGATACAGTGCCAGACCTAGAGACAAATTAAAATTTGTCCTAAGACACTTATTGGCTGTGTGACTCTGGCAAAGTTTGCCTCAGTTTTATCATATGTATAATGAGTTGGAAAAGAAAATGGTGAACCATTCCAGCGTTTTTGCCAAGAAAACCCAAAATATGACCAGAAAGAGTCGACCATATTTGAAGTAATCAAATAATAATAACAGCAGTATACCTTGGATTGGATATTGGAGTGAGAGTTGGAGCAATGATTATAGAAAGCATACTAAATTTGAAAACAGTAAAAAAAAAAAACATTACTTATTTCTCTTTTTTATTGAGGCAATTGGGGTTAAATAACTTGCCCAGGGTACACAACTAGGAAGTGTTGAGTGTCTGAAGTCAGATTTGAATTCAGGTCCTCCTGACTTCAGGGCTGATGCTCCATCTACTGCACCAACTAGCCACCCCTTACTTCTCTTCTTGAAGGAAGGTATCTTTACTTCAACCAAGTATTCCTCATATGGAAACTCAAATCCATTCACTATCGTTCTTTACTCCTGGATGAATAACCTTCTTAAAAACTAGTTTTATAGAAGTGAATGTAGTTTTTCAGACATAATGTTGGTCATATAGAATAAGAACAGTATCATTTTCCAGAAACTATTTAATAATAACTAATATTGTTTTCTATTTTATTGCCACCTATTTTGAATTTTTGAGTCATAAGAATCTCAAAATACAATAAAACACACAAGATGAACAAGTCAATTTAATTGATTTCTCATATTTACAATGACTCCTTTAGCCTTCAGAGGAAAAAAAAACTTCTATATTTCTATGCTGGTGGTACTACACATTCCAATTAATGAAGAAAAAAAAAATAGGGACCTCTATCTGAAGTCTCCTATAACACAGAAATCTATAATTGTCTTATTAAAGATATAATTGAGTGTGTTTCAAATTAGAATTCCATCAGCTAAGAAGGAAAGAATTAAGAATTATTTATAAAAGGCAACATGGAATAATGGGTTCAACATAATACCTGAGGTCAGGAAGATTATTGATTAAATTCCTCCTTTTTGACTAGTGGAATTACCATAGCTCATTTGTAAAAAGAGGCGATTGCCTTTAGGGATATCTCAGGTGCCTTTTACCTCTAAATCTATGATCCCATGAGTCTTCTGTAGTCACCAAAACAAATAAATAAAAGTCATATGTCATTTCTTTACACATGAACATAGTATTGATGGACCTTTGATAATTATCCCTCATTGGATGTAGGAAAACTGGGACACTGATACACTATTAGTGTAACTGTAAACAGATCCAACTATTCTGGAGAGCAATTTGGAACTATGCTCAAAAAGTTATCAAACTGTTCATACCCTTTGACCCAACAGTATTTCTACTGGGTCTGTATCCCAAAGAGATCTTAAAGGATGGAAAGGGAACCACATGTGCAAAAATATTTGTGGCAGCCCTTTTTGTAGTGGCTTGCAACTGAAAACTGAAAAGATGCCCATCAATTGGAGAATGGCTGAATAAATTATGGTATATGAATGTTATGGAATATGATTGTGCTATAAGAAATGACCAGCAGGATGATTTCAAAGAGGCCTGGAGAGAGAGACTTGCATGAACTGATGCTGAGAGAAATGAGCAGAACCAGGAGATCATTATATACGGCAACAACAAGACTATATGACGATCACTTCTGATAGACATGGTTCTCTTCAACAATGAGGTGATTCAAACAACTTCCTATTGTTCAGCAATGAAAAAAACCATATACATACAGAGAGAGGCCAGTGGGAACTGAGTATAGACTACAACATAGTATTTTAACACTTTCTATTGCATTCTGTTTTCCTTCTTAGGTTTTTTTTTCTTTCTCTTTCTAGATTCAATTATTTTTTTGGGCTGCAAGCTAACTCTATAGATATGTATATGTATATTGGATTTATCTATTTATTTATTTACTTTAACATATTTAACATGCATTACACTACCTGTCATCTAGAAGAGGGGGTGGGGGAAAGGAGGGAAAAATTGGAACAAAGTTTTGCGAAGTCAATATAGAAAAATTACTCATATGTTCTGTAAATAAAAAGCTTTAATAAAAAATAAAAAAATAATTATCACTCATCTCCATCCCATTGACTATAAACTGATTAAAAAAACAATTGCCACAATGAGATTACAGAAAGTTATCCACAGAATAGTACACTATGACCAAAAGGATTTATTCCAGGAATGCAAAGCTGGTTCAATATTAGGAAAACTATCAGCATAATCAATTATATTAATAGCCAAACTAACAAAAACCATATGATTATCTCAATAAATGCAGAAAAAGCGTTTGATAAAAATCCAACACCCTTTCCTATTAAAAACACTAGAGAGTATAGGAATAAATGGGCTTTTCCTTAAAACGATTTGTAACATCTACTTAAAACCACCAGCAAGCATCGTATATAATGGAAACAAACTAGAACCATTCCCAATAAGATCAGGAGTGAAATAAGGCTGCCCACTGTCACCATTACTATTTAATATTGTATTAGAAATGTTAGCTTTGGCAATGAGAGGAAAAAAAGATAAAAGGAATTAGAGTAGGTAATGAGGAAACCAAATTATCACTCTTTGCAGATGACTTGATGGTATACTTAGAGAACCCTAGAGATTGAACTAAAAAACTACTAGAAACAATTCACAACTTTAGCAAAGTTGCAGGATTCAAAATAAATCCACATAAATCATTAGCATTTTTTATATATCACCAACAAAGTTCAGCAGCAAGAGATACAAAAAGAAATTCCATTCAAAATAACTGCTGATAATATAAAATATTTGAGAATCTATCTGCCAAGGAAAAGTCAGGAATTATACAAACTAACCTACAAAACACTTGCCACACAAATAAAATCAGAC
Source organism: Myrmecobius fasciatus (assembly GCA_023553655.1). Lineage (NCBI taxonomy): Eukaryota > Metazoa > Chordata > Mammalia > Dasyuromorphia > Myrmecobiidae > Myrmecobius > Myrmecobius fasciatus. The sequence goes on along the minus strand of JAJPUD010006303.1, from coordinate 35,948 downwards.
TTAATCAATTGGAAAAACATCAATTGCTCATGGGTAGGCCGATAGAATATAATAAAAATGACAATACTACCCAAACTAATTTATTTACTTAGTGCCATACCAATCAAACTCCCAAGAAATTATTTTACAGATCTAGAAAAAATAGTAGCAAAGTTCATTTGGAAGAACAAAAGGTCAAGAATTTCAAGGGAATTAATGAAAAAAAAGGCAGATGAAGGTGGCCTTGCTGTATCAGATCTAAAACTAAATTATAAAGCAGCGGTCATCAAAACCATTTGGTACTGGCTGAGAAATAGAGCAGTCAATCATTGGCATACTATAGGATATCAGGACAAACTAAGCAATAACTTTAGCAATTTAGTGTTTGATAAACCCAAAGACCTCAGCTTTTGGGATAATACTCACTACTTGGCAAAAACTGCTGGGAAAATTGGAAACTAGTGTGGAAGAAATTAAGACTGGACCCACACCTTACACCACACACCAAGATAAGATCTAAATGGGTTCATGATCTAGATATAAGGCCTGACATTGTAAGCAAATTAGAGGAACGTAGTATAGTTTACCTCTTAGACCTGTGGAGATGGAATAAATTTATGTCCAAAGAAGATCTGGAACTCTTAATTGAACACCAGATAGATAATTTTGATTATATTAAGTTAAAAAGTTTTTGTACAAACAAAACTAATGCAGACAAGATTAGGAGGGAAGCATCAAATTGGGAAATCATCTTTACATTTAAGGGTTCTGATAAAGGCCTCATTTCTAAAATATATCGAGAATTGTCTCATATTTATAAGAATTCAAGCCACTCTTCAATAGGTAAATGGTCAAGGGATATGAACAGACAATTTTCAGATGATGAAATTAAAACCATTTCTAGTCATATGAAAAGGTGCTCCAAATCACTATTGATCAGAGAAATGCAAATTAAGACAACTCTGAAATACCACTGCAAACCTGGCAGATTGGCTAAGATGACAGGAAAAGATAATGATGAATGTTGGAGGAGATGTGGGAAAACTGGGACACTAATACATTGTTGGTGGAACTGTGAATGGATCCAACCATTCTGGAGAGCAATTTGGAGCTATGCTCAAAAAGTTATCAAACAGTGCATACCGTTTGACCCAGCAGTGTTTCTATTGGGCTTATATCCCAAAGAGATCTTAAAGGAGGGAAAGGGACCCTGATGTGCAATAATGTTTGTGGCAGCCCTTTTCGTAGTAGTGAGAAACTGGAAACTGATTGGATGCCCAACAATTGGAGAATGGCTGAATAAATTATGGCATATGAATATTATGGAATATTATTGTTCTATAAGAAACAACCAGCAGGATGATTTCAGAGAGGCCTGGAGAGACTTGCATGAACTGATGCTGAGTGAAACGAGCAGAACCAGGAGATCATTATACACAGCAACAACAATATTATATGATGATCAATTCTAATTGACATAGATTTTCTTCAATAATGAAATGTTTCAAACCAGTTCCAATTGTTTAGTGAAGAAAACTATATGCACTCAGAGAGAGGGATATGAAATGTGGGCCACAACATAACATTTCCATGATCTCTATTGATATTTGTTTGCATTGGGTTTCCTTTCTCAGATATTTTTTGTTCATGTAGATATGATTGTTCTTGCACAGCAAGATAAGTATGGAAATATGTATACATATATTCGACTTGTCAAGTATTTTAATATAATTAACATGTAGTGGACTTCCTGCCATCTAGGGGAAGGGAGGGGACTAGGGGGGGAAATTTGTAATGGAAAACTTTGTAAGGATCAATGTTGAAGAACTACCCATACATATATTATGCACATAAAAAGCTTTAAATAAAAAAAATAAAAAAAAACAATTTCCACTCATTTTACAGCACTTTATGATTTATAAAATACTTTCCTCACAAGCATGGGGAGGTTTGAATTGCAAATATTCTTATTCCAATAAATAAATGATTTCAAGTATGTTCACTTGTTCCTACTATCTAGTTCTAGTAAAAAAAATATTCTCTCTACAATCTATTTATAGAACTTCCTAGATCACATCTAGAGCCTTACATCCAGTTCTGAAGATCATATTTTAGGGAAAACATTCCCAGTGCACTGCATTTTCAGATGAGGGTTTCATCATTCAGAAGAATGATGAAAGTTGAAAAAAAGTACAATAAAAACTGTACATTATGTATATATGTATGTATATCACTTTCAAGGTCATTGTAAAAGGTATTTTCAAATTAACAGTGATCGTATACTAAGTGTAGAAGTATGCTTCCTTGCCTTTGGTAAGCAGTAAGGTGGGATATAGATTAGAAATTACTTAGAAATATTATGTATATTAACAAATAAGAACAACAAGAAAACCTCTTAACAATTAAAGCTTTTGAAAAATTAAATGACATATCCTAAGAAGTCATGGTTCAGTAACTTTTTGACATGGTACAGTGAATAATCCATGTTGTGTTTGAAGCCTAGAAATGGTTGTTAGGTCTCTCTCAGGTCTTAAATCCTGTGATTCTTTAGGATCCAAGAACAGGAAGTGGCATATGACATATGATAATAATGTTTCTTTATATCAGACACTTTTTCATTTTTGTCTTTATATTAATGTGCCAAGTAAAGTGCTTGACATATAGTAGGTGCTCAGGGAAGTAATTGTTGTTGAGTCACATCTGACTCTCTGTGATCTTATTTGGATTTTTCTTTTTTTTTTCTTTTTTGGCAAAGATACTGAAGTGATTTGCCATTTCCTTATTCAACTTATTTTACAGATGAGGAACTGAGGCAAACAGAGTTAAGTGACTTGTACAGGGTCACATAGCTAATGTGAGGCCGGTTTGAACTTAGAAAAATGAGTATGCTTGATCTTAGTCCAGGCACTCTATGCATTGTGTCACCTAGCTGCCTATAGTGATTGACTGATGTTTAACCTAGAGAAAAGATGATGAGAAGAAGGAAATGATTGTTTTCAAGTATTTCAAAAGCCTGAAAGAGGAATTAGACATTTTCTTCTTGGCCACAGAAAACAAAAGAAGAAATAATTCAGATTGAGTAAGACTGAATATTTTTAACTAGATTTAAGAAGAACCACTTAACAATCACTTAACAACAGGAACTGTACAGTACAATAAGGACCTCTATTAGTTTTGTTCCTTATTATTGAAATTTCTCAGTGGAATCTAGTTTGACCATTAATAGATGGCCAGTGTGGCAAAGAATTTTGGTCAGGTAGAAGCTGAATTGAATGCCTTTGGAGAGCTCTTCCTGCTCTAACACTATCATTCCATGACTGTTACTCTAAATGATATTTCAAGATTCAGTAATATTCTCCAGTGCTGATAATTTTTCCATGTTTTAATGTAATACTCTTTCCATTCATAATATTTACCAAGCTTTTAAAATATGCATCATTACTTACCTTTTTATTATGGTAGAACTATCTCCATTTTCAGGATCACAGAAAAAAAAATATTTTTATATTTTATGTAATTGACATAAACATTTTGTAAGACTGACATTACTAATGAATGTTTCACCAAAAAGTAAACACACTTCCTTTGCTTTCGAGGTCATTATAAAAGGTATTTTCACAATGACAGTGATCATATACTAAGTGTAGAAGTATGCTTCCTTGCCTTTGGTAAGCAATAAGGTCGAATATACACCTTAAAATATACAAAAGATTTCTTGGGATTTTATGAATGAAGAGTGTGTATTCCTTGCTATGTAAGGTCTTTAAGGACAGGGAGTATTGGGGCAGCTACCTAGTGCAAAGGATAGAGCACCAGCCCTGAAGTCAGGAGGACCTGAGTTCAAATCTTTCAAATCTGGTCTCAGAGTCTTAATGCTTCCTAGCTGTGTGGTCCTGGGCAAGTCACTTAACCCCAATTGCCTCAGGAAAAAGAAAAAAAAAGACAGGAGTACCTCTATCTGGATTTCAATTTGAAAGTACTAAGCTTTTACTATTATTATTATCATCTCTCACTTTACTCACAAAAACTTTTGAAAGTCTTTATTATTTTTACTTATTTATGTATTTACATATATATTATTCATTATTATTTTACAGCTATGCCTATTTTATAGATAAGGAAACTGAGACAAATAAAAATTAAGTGGCTTTTCCAGATTCACCTAGATAGAGATAATATGTGTCTAAGATTTTCCTTACTCTGGGCCCAGCTTTTTAACTAGAGCTACCAAACTAAAAAGGACAAATGAAGCAGAAAAAAAATAATAAATCTCATTTCTCAGGGATAAAAGGGAAAAGGGAAAAAAAGGAAAGTAATCTTACTGACATGGAGAACATTATGGGTTACCTATGCTATGAATGAACATGATCTTCATGTTCTGGATGCACAGGAAAAAAAAAGAAGAAGAAGAAGAGGAAGACTCTTGTAGTCTGGCAGTTTTAAAGACACAGCTTAGTCCAGTTGGGAAGCTACTTTCATCCATGTGGAATAATAACCCAGAATGTCTTCCTTCCCTTTCCTTCCCATAAGTTGATCGTTAGTTTCTGTCATGTAAGAGACTATATACTAGGTTATTTAGACTTTAAAAAAAAATCACATAACAAGTTTAGCACTGATAATTTTAAGTAGTACAATAAAACCATTTATAATACTAGTTTTAGTGCATTAGCAATTACTTTAAAATTTAGCATGCTGGGTTGGTTTTTTCATATTATTGATAGATTTGGGGGAAATTACCAGATTTTTGAATATCTATATAAAATATAACATGCTTTATTACATTAAAGTCCTCTTATATCCATGTCATTTCATTAAGATCAAAATTACAGGGGGCAGCTAGGTGGCACAGTGGATAGAGCACCAGCCCTGAAGTCAGGAGGACCTGAGTTCAAATCTGGTCTCAGACATGTAACAGCTGTGTGACCCTGGGCAAGTCACTTAACCCCAATTGCCTAAGCCAAAAAAAAAAGAAAAAAAAAGATCAAAATTACATTTCAAAACTCCATTTAAAACTTGTGATTTAAAATGTTCAATTTTCAATTGTAATAAATATATATATATAGATTAACATAGGATTAATTGAAAAGAATTGCATTATATATAATCAATGAAAAATCATTTTTTAAAATCAAAAATCTTATGTCAGACTTGCAAAGTATTATTTAAAACTATAGAAGATTATCCTGCCCATTCCCACCAAAAATTGTACCCAAAACATGTTATTCATTTAAAGAAAAAGTTCAGTGATCATGGATTTTATCACAGTGATCAAACCTGTGTTGTTAGCCAGCATAAAAACTCTTGTATTTCATACCAAGAGTCTATGTGATAATATACTATGATAAAGCATGTATTGTTATCTGTCCACAGTCAAATATGTATTGACCAAAAAACTCCTAGATAAATAAATGTTATTTCTCAAATTTATGTGTAGTAATTTTTTTTTAGCAGGGACAATTTTGAAAATTCTTTCTCATTTTTATGAATAGAATTCTCATTGATATGAATAGAATAGATTTGATAACTTGTGACCTTTAGGGTCGACATGATATATGTTGGAACATTATTCTTTATGTGCTTTCAAATAGTCTAATTTTATATCGATTCCTTTTTAAGGTATTTACAATTTTATTCATTCATTCACTCATTTATTCTTTTTTCTATTTATTCATTTATTCACTCATATGTCCAAACACTTATTTCAATCTATTTTTATTTCTTTCATTTTTAAAGACCTTGATGTGGAAGATTATAGTGGTTCAACATTGATACTGCTTATATTTTAATAATTATTATGATAAAAAGCATAGTTTAAAAAAAGGTATTCTATTGATCAGAAGCACACTTCATGTTGTTTCTTGGTCAATTACATTTTCAAAAGAAGTACCAAAAACTTTTCACAGTTCCTCTATTTTATAAATGTTTTCAAAGTTTACCTCACAGAATTACCAGTAAAGAGTCACAGCTTGAAACTGTTTGAAAATATTTTGCAGCATTTTCCATTTTAGTAGGTTTAATTTTGTTGGTTTTTCAGGGGCCAAAAAAACACTTAAAATGCTTAGCATTTATGTTGTGCCTTCATCCAAGCGACCAGGGGATCTATAATTATCTCCATTTTGCAGATGGGAAAACTAGATTGTATAGAAGTGAAGGGAGTTGTTTTAAGTCACACAGCCTGTGTTTAGGACCTAGCCCATACTAGTCCCCAAAATGTAAATGAAGATGATACTAATTAAGTTCTTAAGGAAATCACACTCAGAAATACTAAAGTTTTCAAGGGACATCTTGGATTCAGTTTCCCTCTTTACTACTTCAAAGGCTTGCCAGTTTACTGTTTCCTGTATTCCTTCTCCCTTCAGGGACTAAATGCTTAGGAGATATGACCTTCTAATGTGGTAAATTGAGATCTAACTACTAATTGCTAATTGTTATTGCAATTCTTGACCTGATCTGTAGAGCTGGAAATCAAATCTTGGTCTCTGGAGTGTAACCAGATCTAACAAGCAGGCTCTGAGTTTGTGCAGAGGTTGAATTAGCAACCGAGAGACTTTCAAGTCTTGCCTTAATGAATGGGATCAGACCTAATGTATTTGGAAGCTAAAATTGGGTGAAGGACAAAGTTCCTTTTCTTTTTCTCTGACAGTAGTGAAGATATCATATTTCTCTATTAGTTTATTTAGAGTTAAGACCTCTGTTAGTAAAAATAAAATAAAATAGAAATATGGGCAAACTCCCCATTGATACATTTTCCTTAGCTTCAAGCTGTTAGCAGTTGCGTTGTCCCTGTGAATGGGGTGGCCCATGTTATGCTTAACTGATTATCTCAGAGTCTCTTGACACACAGACTTTTTTTTTGTTACCAGTATCAGCCATGAAAATGTATTTCCAAGCAATTAAACCTCAACTCCTGCTGGTTTGGAAGCCCTGAACCTTCAAATTCCCATTCAAATTATTCAACAGCTACCACTGATGAAGGGGAAAAAAATACAACTTCATTAGTAAAAGTCACAAAGAAATCTATTGATAAATTTTTGGGTTTCTTTACATGGAGTTGTGGAAAGAAAAAAAAGTGAAAATATTCAGATTGTAAGTTAGTGACACAACCTTAAAAATGACAACCTTTGTTTCCCCCTTCTCATAATGTTAAAAACTTACTTTATGAGTTCTTAGGCTTAACAACAGACACAGACATGAAGCTTTTTTTTAAAGTGAAATATAAAATGAATACCTAAAGGATTAAATAGTGTGAGGATGAATGCATGTGTGTGAGAATGTGTAAGGTAATAGGAACTATTTGATTTCCAAATTGTATCCTTTTGCTTCTGGCATATACTCAGAGAAATTCAAAATCACAAAATTGAGAAAAGCAGAACAGAAAAAATTGGTTTTGGTGAATCAGAGATAAAATGACTTAACCTTTTTTTTTTTCCAATGGGGTTTCTGAGTCTTGTTAGGATTGAATTCTGTTCAGTTCATTTTATGAAACACCAGTAAATGTAAGTCATTGTGCTATATTTTTTCCCAGAAAACAAAAAAAAATCCCTGCCTTCAGGAAGATTACATAATACTTTAGAAAAGAGAATATAGCATGACATGGCACAAATTATTTGCCAAAAAAAGAGACAAGAAAAAGATTTTAAAGTGGAGGGAAAGATAGGGAACAGAGAAGTGAAGACCTTATTCTCATCAGAATTGGCTCAAATAGGAAGTAGCAAACATTCTCAAGGGTTTAGAAATCTATCTTTAAATTGGAGAGGAATGGGATATGGAAGGGGGGACTGTGATAAAAGAGAGGACATACTAGGGGAAGGAGTGGTCAGTAGCAAAACACTTTTGAGAAGGAACAGGGTAAAGGGAAAGAGAAAATAAATAGGGGGAAATACAACTGGCAATGGTAATTGTCAAAAAAAATTTCCAACTAAGTTTCTCTGGTGGAATATTATCTCTGGGAAATGATGAGCATCATGCTCTCAGGGTAAAAAATACACAACAACTTGAAAATACTCTGTGAACAAAGTGAAACGTATTGTACACAAAGTAATAGCAATGTTGGAGGACGACCAGTTATAAATGACTGTTATTCTAAGTAGTACAGTCATCTAAAACTACTCTGAAGGACTTATGATGAAAAATCCTATCCATACCCAGACAAGGAACTGATTATATCTGAATAAAGATCAAAGCATTTTCTATTTTTCTCCCTTTCTCTCTCTTTATTTTTAACTTAATTTTTCTTGAGCATTTTTATTTTCATTAAAGTGGAAGATTTTTGTTTTCCTTCACAAGTTGACTTTTATGGAAATTTTTTGCATAACCTCATATGTGGTTTCTTCAATTGAGGGTGGGGATAAGAGAGAGAACCTAGAACTTAAAAATCTTAAAAAAATCTTTTTTAAATTGTTTTGAATGTAACTGGGGGAAATGTTAAATGAATAAATAAAGTTAAAGTATAAAAAAAGTATTGAGAAATATTTTTTAAATAACTAGTAAATAAAATAAAGGTACAATAGAACATAAAAAAGAGGATGTAAGTAAGCAAATATACAGCATAAACACTTGCACAGAAAGTAATTTTAAGAGGGAGCTAGTGCAAATAAATGAGCAAAGATCAAGAAAGTATCATAGTCTGTTCAAGAACAGTTCTTTGAAGGAAGCTGGAGATTCTATAAAGTGAAAGTGAGAAGGAAGTTTATAAGACAAGAAGATAGGTGATAGAATTTTACATAGAGAAGTAGAAGACTTAGCAAGTCAGTTTAACCAAGAAAAGAGTGTTCTTTTTCTTCTCTTTATTATTATTAAAAAAAATTTTGGCTAAGAAATAGAGTAGTGGATCAGTGGAATAGGTTAGGTTCACAGGACAAAATACTCAATGACAATAGTAATCTAGTGTTTGCTAAACCCAAAGACCTCAGTTTTGGGGATAAAAACTCACTGCTGGGAAAATTGGAAACTAGTATGGAAGACACTAGGCATTGACACACACCTAACACCATATACCAAGATAAGGTTGAAATGGATTCATGAACTAGCCTTAAAGAATGATATTATAAACAAATTAGAACAATGTAGGATGGTCTGCCTCTCAGACCTGTGGAGGGGGAAGGAATTTGTGACCAAAGAAGAACTAGAGATCATCATTAATCACAAAATAGATGTTATCAAGTTAAAAAGTTGTTGTACAAACAAAATGAATGCAGACAAGATTGGAAGGGTATCAATAAACTGGGAAAACATTTTTACAATCAAAGATTCTGATAAAGGCCTCATTTCTAAAATATATAGAGAATTGACTCAAATATATAAGAATCAAGCCATTCTCCAATTGATAAATGGTAAAAAGATATGAACAGACAATTTTCAGATGAAGAAATTGAAACTATTTCTAGTCACAGGAAAAGGTGCTCCAAATCGCTATTGATCAGAGAAATGCAAATTAAGACAACTCTGAGATATCACTACACACCTGTCAGACTGGCTAAGATAACAGGAAAAGATAATGATGAATGTTGGAGGGGATGTGGGAGAACTGGGACGCTGATGCATTGTTGGTGGAACTGTGAACAAATCCAACCATTCTGGAGAGCAATCTGGAACTATGCTCAAAAAGTTATCAAACTGTGCATACCATTTGACCCAGCAGTGTTTCTACTGGGCCTATATCCCAAAGATATTTTAAAGGAGGGAAAGGGACCCACATGTGCAAAAATGTTTGTGGCAGCCCTTTTTTGTAGTGGCAAGAAACTGGAAATTGAAATTGAAAGGATGCCCATCAATTGGAGAATGGCTGAATAAATTATGGTATATGAATGTCATGGAATATTATTGTTCAGCAGGAAATGGCCAGCAGGATGATTTCAGAGAGGCCTGGAGAGACTTGCATGAACTGATGCTGAGTGAAATTAGCAGAACCAGGAGAACATTATACACAGCAACAAGACTATATGACGATCAATTTTAATGGACATGGTTCTCTTCAGCAATGATGTGATTCAGACCAGTTCCTATTGTTCAGTGATGAAGATAGTCATATACATCCAGAAAGAGGCCTGAGGCAACTGAGAATGAACCACAACACAGTATTTTAACACTTTCTGTGAATATTTCCATGCATTTTGTTTTCCTTCTTAGGTTGTTTTTTTGTTTTTTGTTTTTCCCCTAGATCTTATGTTTCTTGTGCAGTAAGATAACTGTATAGATATGTAAACATATATTGGATTTGTCATATAATTTAACATATTTAGCATGTATTGGATTACCTGTCATCTAGGGGTGGGGGTGGGGGGAAAGAGGGGAAAAACTTGGAATAAAAAAAATGTTTTGCAAAGGTCAATGTAGAAAAATCACTCATATGGTTTGTAAATAAAAAGCTTTTAATAAAAAAAAATGTTTTGACCCTCAGCAAGTCAAGCAAGTTACTTAACACTGTTTGCCTCAGTTTCCTAATTCAGAAAAATGACCTGGGGAAAGAAATGGCAAACTATTCCAGTACCTTTGCCAAGAAAAGCCCAAATGGAATCACAAGGAGGGAGACATTATTAACAAAAGTGAACAATACTGGCAAAGAATGGGTTAGAATCCATGACAGCATTAGGGCATCATGAAATCCTGGAACTTTGTAGGCTTGAGAAAAGTTGTGTGTGGAAATGAAGAGAGTGCAAAATGATTGTAGAGGAAGGTGATTTTCATTAGTCTCCCTGTGTTATAGGTAGCATTACAATGTTATTTGGGTTGACAGAGATAAGGTTTTGGGTTTTGAAGGATTTTACTTCTCCTCCTATCCTTACACCCCTTAGGACCAAGAACAACTTATTATAATCTTTTAAAATTGCATTTTTCTATTTTTTGAACTAAAGCAGACACAACTTCATGAATGTATTTCAAAAGCAAGAAGTAAATAAAGCATTCTATCATATTGTAAAAATAACATGGACTTGAATATTAGTTTTAGTGAACTTTCTATGAAGATATAAATAATTTCAATTTATACTCTTCTGATAATAAAAAGAAGAAAAGAGAAAGAAATTCTTTTCTTCCTTTCTTTCCTTTTTAAAAAAAAACAAGTAGAGAGATTTATCTCATAGTTTGAGATAGCTTAAGATAAAAAGAAGTCAAAGGGAAGGGATAAGGGTTACTCTCGAAAGAAACAAGCAACCAAAATTTAATTTAAATGAAATTTAAATTTAAAATTATATTAATAAATTAACTTAACAAAATTAGTAATTGAATTGAAATTGAATTAAAATTTAAATTAAAATGCAATTGAAGTATAGGAAATGTTTTGAGAGTTAACAATGTCCAGATTTGAAGGAAGAGAGTGCAATGATAAACTCTCCTCCAGATTTATTTGGAAATGCTGGTTAAATCAATTAAACCTTCTTAAACTTAGATTGTATCCTTTCAAATTGGGGTATTAGGATTTTTTTCTTAGGATTAAAAAGAAAACAAACAAAAACTTTCTTTTAGCTTTTAGCTAAAATTATTTTGTTTTCCAGACTTGACAGAAAGAATCTAAGGTATTCCAAAAATGAGATAATATAATAATGACAATGATGATGATGATGATGATGATGAGGATGATGATAATGAGGAGGATACCAGCAAGATAACAGTTATAAGGAAGCTTCAAAATCTGAAATGTCCTTAGGAAAATATGTAACACACACCTGTCAGATTGGCTAAAATGACAGGAAAAGATAACGATGAATGTTGGAGGGGATATGGGAAAATGGGACACTAATACGTTGTTGGTGGACCTGTGAACAGATCCAACCATTCTGGATACCAATTTGGAGCTATGCTCAAAAAGTTATCAAACTATGCATACCCTTTGACCCAGCAGTGTTTCTATTGGGCTTATATCCCAAAGAAATCACAAAAGAAGGAAAGGGCCCAACCTGTGCAAGAATGTTTGTGGCAGCTCTTTTTGTAATGGCTAGAAACTGGAAACTGAGTGGATGCCCATCAATTGGAGAGTGGCTAAATAATTTATGGTATATGAAGCTTATGGAATATTATTGTTCTGTGAGAAACGACCAGCTGGACGATTTCAGAGAGGCCTGGAAAGACTTGCATTAACTGATGCTGAGTGAAATGAGCAGAATCAGGAGATCATTATACATGGCAACAACAATACTATATGAGGATCAGTTCTAAGGGACATGACTCTCTTCAACAATGAAATGCTTCAAACCAATTCCAGTTGTTCAGTGAAGAAAGCCATATACACCCAGAGAGAGGGATGTGAAATGTGGACCACAACATAACATTTTCGTGTTCTCTGTTGAGGTTTGCTTGCATTGTATTTCCTTTATCGGATTATTATTTCTTATAGATATGATTTCTCCTGCACAAAAAATGTTATGTGGCAATAACTATATATATATTCGATTTCTTAAGTATTCTAACATAATTCTCATGTAGTGGATATCCTGCCATTTAGGGGAGGTTTGGGGAGTAGGGGGGAAAAATTTGTAACAGAAAGCCTTGTAAGGGCTAATATTTAGGAATTACCCATACATATGTTTTGAAATAATAAAAAGTATTAATAAAATAAAAAAAGAAAAATATGTAACAATTAAAAATATTTTCTCCCCTTTGGGCAACTTTTTTTGCCAGCAGGTGTGATTTACAATTCAAATAGGATGATAGACCACATACATAAGAAAGGATAGGACATTTGGATGTTAGAGATAACAGGACCTTTAAATATCTAGATCAGTCCTTCCACTTTGCACATTAATTGCACATTTTACACATTTACACATTACGCATTTTATCTGTGTCCCAGATAGAATAATTTGCTAAAACATATTAATTCTTAAGAGTTAAGCAAATGGGATAAATGGAATACTGATATAAAAATTCTGAGGTGGTTTTATTATTTTTTTAGCATTTCTCTCGTGCTATGTCCTTATTAAATTGTTAATTCCATAAATCCAGAGACCATGTATTAGTTAATTTTTGAATAAATGCAAGTAAGTATTTTAAGTGTTATGCATGCAGTAGTTACACAATAAGTGTTTGTTGAAGTTGAAATTGAATACAATTACCATTGAAATGGTTAGCTAAATCATTGCTTAGAATGTGTGTATGTATGTGTGTGTATTTCCTCTGTACTTTATGTATGCCATATGGCTCTGTCTAGAAGGGGCTCACAAGAAAGCATGAATAGACATTCTAGAGTTTTCTTCACCCATCATTCTTCTAGGAAGAATTTGGTTGCAGACAGGAGGGGAAGAGAAATGAGAACCATGAAGTACCTACTCTACTTTCCTCTGAATGGGGCTACTGGATTATATTTATAGCTATCATCTAACTCCCCCCAAAAATATATTGTCTACAATGAAAAAATCTGTTCTCCTGATTGCTAAAGAATGAATCCAAACAATATATTCAAAAATTTGAAACCTTTTTCACAAATTTCAGTCACACAAAGACTATGCATAGCAATTAGCAAAAAATACTTTCCTTTCCAAATAAACTTTTCTAAGTTAATAGCAAACAAATTAGGTAAATTGTATAAATGAGAATATCCTAAATATTGTGCAGAGGGAAGGAAATCTCTCATGAGGAAGTGGGAATCTCAACTAATGTAGAGAGGGGGGAAGAGAGGAAGAGAGATTGAGTAAAGATAGGGAAGTGGAAAGACAGAGGGAAGAAAGGAAGGAGAGAGGAAAAGGTATGGGAGAAAGGGGAGAGAAAGGAAGAGAAGAAGGGAGGATAAGGGATAAGGGAGGGAGAGAGACAGAAAGGAAAAGAAAGGAGAGAGAGAAAGAGACAGAGACAGGGGAGAGAGACAGAGAGACAGGGAGAGAGAGAACCTCAATCAAAGGAAGATTCTTTAAAGTCTTTATGGTGCTAATCTGACAATAGTGATATGATTGACTAATGGGCTCCTTTAAGTATGAACTTCTAGGAATCTTTCTCTCCTTTCAGGAGACTCTTTGAAGAGGATCAGGTAATTTATGTCTTCGCTCTTGGAGCTAGAACACAGAAGACAGCAATCTCTCTTCTTCCAAGCTTTGTGTAATCAATGTCCATCAATGAAAAGATTCTTAGACAAATTGTCTAGAACTCTAGGTTACAAATGTGTCATTAATAAGTCTGGGACTAGATAAATTTACAAAATATTCAACATTTGATTTTCGTTTCCTTAGTTCTTTCTCATGTATACTTTTCATATTTGGGACCTAAATTAAACATTTGCTGAATGAAAGCTAGCTGTTTTCCTTAAGCACAGGTCTGAATATGTCAACACATACACAGTAGGCACTTAATAGATGTTTATTGATGATGTGAATAATAAAGGTAAGCAAAGAAAGGAGAGGGTTAATTTTGGAGGTGAAGACTCTGTTAGTGTACAATACACCCATGACTAATATTTACAATTCACTTTAATACCACAAATTGGTGAATTTATATGAGAATTGTAAATATCATTGTCATGGTTTATCATAATAAATAGTGTTAATTTAAGGTGAGAGTTATAAATACTATGGTCATAGTTTATGGTACAACACATTGAATAAGGGAGTTAGTAGAGTCAGACTTGAATCTTCTATTATAGGTTGGAACTTGAGAAAAGTTTTTGACTCTAAAAATCTCAAGACTTTTTATTGGAAAAATGAGTAGACTTACTATGAATAGGAATATGGGTTGCACAAATGCTATACAGAAATTCTAAGTAAGAAATCTCCCTCTATCAATGGGCATTGGCACCACCTATGCAATTTATAATCATATGGAGCACTTCATGTTCTAAATATTGCATAACTTTTATTCATGTCATAGATGGAGAAATATATTTAGAAATCATTCTCTTAGATGAAACAAATAAAATTTCAGGAATCAATGAAATTTCTGAGTAATATGATATTGAGAGAAATTAAAAGAATTGATGCATTAAAACAATTGAGTTATTAAAATTTAATTTTAAAATAAAAAATCATGTCTAGAGCAACTAGAGGATGCTTTACTTTAACCCTACCCATTCAGTTAAATTCCAGAAATATTTATTAAATATTTATTATATTCACAGGAATAGATCAAGTATAGGGAATAGACCAAGTATAGGGAATATAATTAGGAAAAACAAAATAGTCCCCATGCTTAGGCAACTTGAAAAATGTGACACAAAATTATATTAGAATATACTAAGCACATATGAGGGAGATGAAATAATTACAAAATCAAGGAGAGCTATTTTAAAGATTAGTTAAAGACAGCTCAATTGGATCTTCAAAGATGAAACAAACTGGAAAAATAGAGTTAGTAAGGAAGGAGTCATCTCCAGGGTTTTGGAGGAGGATGATAATGATAACCACCAATTAAATAGTGCTTTAAAGTTTCCAAAGTGCTATATATACATATGATATGCATATAAGTAATGATAGTCAGATATGGTAAAGTATTAATATTTGACTATGGATTTGAATTCAGGTTTATTCTGACTCCTAGTATAGCACCCTTATCCAATATGTCACATAGATGTTTGATAAGTATATCAGGAGGAAGAGAAATAGTACTCACTACAAATATGGTGTTTTACTTCTTTTGCAAAACATTTTATTTTTGTTCATTTGATCATCACTAAAAACCTGATTCTAGTGAGGTAGCTTTCATTATTATTGTCATTTTAAGAGGACAAAACTAAGACTTTTATTAGTGATTTGATTTAAATATTTCTTTCCAGTTAAATGTTTCCTTTTTTTATCTAAGCTGGATTAAATCTTTTCATGTTTAACTTTAAATTTCATGTCAATGAAACAAGATGTATAGATCCTGAACAGAGTAACACAACGGAAATGTTTTTGGGGTAAGATTCAAACTTATATCTCTTTATTCTAGAAATTTACATATTCAATTTAAATAATCACGAGCACACACAATCCCTTAGCAAGAAATTTAGAAGAATAAAAACTTGCATTGAAATTCAAGGATAAAATGTTTTAAAATTCTCTTTAGAAGTTATACTTATAATTTTGACTCCTTGGCAGTGGAGGAGTCACTTATATTTCTTTCTTCTAACTCAGTTATGTTTAACTCAAATACAAACTGAGGCCACAGAACTGTACATAAGAATTCCTGTAGACACAAATTGACTTAGAAAATCACATAGTAATAGTATCTATATTGTATTGTATATTTATTTATTTATTTTGTCAAATATTTCCCAATTATTTTTAATCTGGTTGGATCTGTATTCAGGGGTATTTGTGACCATTTTGCAGTCTGTGGACCACATGATTGAAACCTATGTGACAACCAGAAATAGAAACTCAAAGCAAAACTTGCAAGAAGAGAAAGAAGGGAGGGATTTTCTTCCACTCAATTATCTTTGTCTATGGGGAACAATATAGCCTATAAAGAAAGAAGAAAAGATTTTCTGATGTTCTACTATAATTGATACCTCATTAACATTTCATTAAGAAGAATAAGCTCATGGTTTGGGGTTGTAGATGTTTTGCCAGAAATTGCAATGTTCACATATACTGCTCAGAAGCTCTTAAGTTTCCTGGAATTTCTAAGTGCTTAGAAGCACAATAAATAAATGAACCCTATCTGAGTCCCAAGTAGACATGATCTTTAAATCAATGGAGGAGCTGCCTCATTAATGGTGAATAAACATATTGGAAGAGCTGTCTGTAATCATACTCCCAGAAACCAATAGTAAATCCAAGTAGCAGGAGTAACATACCAATAGCTGGTGTACATATATGGACACACAGAATGTATACATATATAGCTACAAGCACATGTAATATACATGTGTTCATATATGTAGTCAGATTAAAAGGATATAATGGATTTCAAATGTTTGGTTACGAATAGGCATATACATTTATGTTTATGTATATATATATATATATATATGTATGTTCATAAACAAGTAGACACTTTAAATGCTTTTAACATGTTTTGACAAATCTACTTATTTGTTTGCCTATCTCTCTCTCTATCTGGTTGTATGGACATATAGACATTTTAAATACATTATTTCCTCTAATTCTAAAAACAACCCTATAAAATACATGCCATGATATTTTACAAGAGGTTTATTCAGCAATGACAGAATTAAGTAGAACAAGAAATGTGCTAAAGAATTAAAAAGAACTCATGATATTTCAAAATTTTTAAAAAGTGGGGAGGATAAAAATATGAATTCTTCAAATGACATGTGTGAACATGGCTGAAGTCTCTGACACAATTCAATAATATATCATAAAGATATAGTTTGTGACCACTTAGGGAAAAAAAACATAATAAAGAAGAAAGAAGAATACATACATTATTTCTATTATCCACATTTTATAGAAGAATAAATTGATATTTAGAAAGATTAGTGTATTTAGATAGCATGTTATAATGTGAGATTTGGAAAGGATTTTAGACATCTTACTCATTCTGTAATTGATTTGAATTATGCTCTAAAATGTTTCCAATGGGTTTATTTAATCTATCCAGTCAGTCACAGAATCTTTTTCACTTTAAAAACAAAACAAATCAAACAAGAAAAACAACCAAACAATAACAACAAAATAGTACCTTCTGTTAAGGAAAGGATAATTATAAGAGTGCCCTTGTATAATGTCTAAATTTTCCCCACCTTCTGAATTTCCACTTTCTAATACCAAATAGAGCAGATCTAAGCCATTTTCTAGGAAATCCCTTTCAGCATTTTAAGGCGGCTATCATATTCTCTTAAATCTTCTCTTGTTCAGGGTAAATCCCCATTTGTGTTGTTCTGTTATTCATACAAAATAGTTCTTCAATCATTTGCAATATGAGTCACTCTTTACTTGGTTAGAGATGGCCTACCCAAGATATGTTACTCATAGTTAATCATGATATTCAGGATTGACAGAATTAAAGAGAACAACAAATGAGCTAAAGAACTAAAAAAAAAAAAAAAACCTCATGATATTCCAATATTTTTGAAAAGCAGGGAGAGGTAAGAATGTAAATTCTTTAAATGACATGTATGAACATGACTGGGGTCTCTGACACAATTCAATAATATGTTATTAGAGATATAATTTGTGGCCACTGAGAAAAAAATAATAAAAAAGAAAAAAGAAGTATGGTTAAACCATGATTCTTGTGTGTGTGTGGGATAATATATATGTGTGGTTAGGCAGCAGAAGCTCAATGAATTACTTTGAAGTAAAACAAACTAACTAAATCAGTCACAAATTTTTTTGCTGCTTTGAAAGAAGTATAATTTCCAATTATTTTCTATGTGGTAAAAAGAACATCTGCCAAATGAATTTTTAAATGAGTTGTTTTGTTCGTTGCATTTCTTTTCCATTTGACAAATTCTATTTTTCAACAAGTTTGTATCTTCTTCATATCTATTTAGTAAGGAGTTATATGCTTTTGCTATTTCATTAAATTAGTTTTGTAGGGAGTTATGGGCTTTTCCTATCTCAGAAAATTTATTTTCAAGTAGTTGTCTTCAAAAAATTTCTGTTTTTCCTTTTCCATACCCTCTTGCACTGATCTCATTTCTTTTCCTCATTTTTCTTTTAACTCTCTTTTAAAATTCTTTTTGAAATCTTCCAAGAAACCCTTATGAAATGGCGACCATGTCATATCTCCCTTTGGGGCTTCATCTAGAGTTGATTTGCTTTTAAAAACCTCAGGATTGGGGGGCAGAAGCAAGATGGCAGAGTGATGACAGGACTCTCTGTGTCCTACTCTTATCTTTTCTCAAACCAACAGCAGATTAAGCCTCTAAACTGATTTTTAAGTCAAAGAACCCATAAATATTTAGACTACAACACATTGCTAGCAGAAGTTATCTTGGAGAGCTTCCGAGCAGGTCTGTTTCAATCAGCCAGGGGGTCGGGCAGTTTTCTGAGCTTTGGTGCAGCTATTAGAGACAGGGCAGGAAGCTGGGCGGGACTCAGTGTGGCAGGTTCTAAGCACTTTGGAAGTCCCTGCAAGACTCTAGGTACACTCTGCCCTGATTGTGGACAGGTGCTTTAGCAGATCTACCTTTTGCAAAGGGTAGATTGTAACACACTGCAAAAACAGGCCCTAGCCCAGAAGGCCTAGCACCAGAAGTCAATCAACCGAATTGCCCCAGGCAAATTACCTCAGCTGCCACTTGACTGCTTTAAACAGACCTCAAGATTTAAAAAAAATGAATAAAAAACAGAAAAGAATTCTCACCATAGACATGCTTTATGAAGAGTGAGAAGAACAGACCCCAGATCCTGAGGTTCATAAAGGTAAAGAGGCTTCAGAGGAAGCCACAAAAGGAAACATGAGCTGGTCCTCATTTCACAAGGCTTTCCTGGAAGATTGCATAAAGATCTCAAAAGAGAATTAGATGAAAAATGGAGAAATGAAATGAGATCATTGCAAGAAGGAATGGAAAAAGCATATAATGCTCTACTAAAGAAATATGAAAAAGACACCAATTCACTGAAAAACAAAATTGGTGAAATGGAAAAAGACACCAATTCACTGAAAAATAAAATTGGTGAAATGGAAAGTCTGCAATGAACAAAAGAATTCAATTCTTTTGAAAAAACCTCAAAATCAAATGCAGTTACAAAAGGAGCTGAAAAAGATAACTGAAGAAAATAATACATTAAAAATTAAAATTGAACAAATGGAAGTGAATGACTCAATAAGATTCAAGAATCAGTCAAGCAAAAACAAAAGAAATGAAAAATAGAAGAAAATATGAAATATTTCCTAGGAAAAACAACTGACCTAGAAATTAGATTTAAGAGAGACAATCTAAGGATTATTGGACTTCCTGAAAGCCATAATGGAAAAAAAGAATCTAGACTCTATCTTCCAGGAAATCATTAAAGAAAACTGCCCTGATGTTTCAGAATCAGAAGGCAAAATTACCATTGAAAGAATTCACCAGTCACCTCCTGAAAGAGACCCCAAAATTAAAACCCCAAGGAATATCCTGGCTAAATCGTGGCTAAATTTCAGGACTATCACACCAAGGTATAACTAGCAGCTAGAAAGAAACAATTCAAATACCGAGGAACTATAATTAGAATCACACAAGATCTGTCAGCCTCCAGACTGAAGGAAAGTCAAAGGAACTTGGATTACAGCCTAGAATATGCTATCCAGCTATAATGAGCATTATCTTCCAGGGAAGAAGATGGACATTTAATGATATAAGTGAATTTCACCTATTTCTAATGAAAAGACCAAATCTGAACAAAAAAATTTGACCTCCAAACACAGAACTCAAGAGAAGAATAACATGGTAAAAAGGAAAGAACTCTTGACAACTATATTTCTTCTATGGGTATACTTAAAGAATGGGGGTATAATTTCATTTTACTTTGACAATATAAAAAAGAAACTAGAGGTGGAAGGGGATCATGCTGGAAAAAGTGGGAAAAGAAGGTAAAATAAGACAAAAAAAGGAGGTGAAAATAAGGTAAAATCTCATGAAGAGGCAAAGAAAACCTAATATAATTGAGGGAAAGAAGGGAGGGGGATGAGCATTGTCTGAATCTTACTCTCATCAGATTGGGTTCAAAAAATGTATGTCAGACACATTTGGTTAACCCTAACCCTAACCCTAACTCTAACCCTACAGAGGTACTTTTCCCACCTTATAGGGTAGTGGGAGGGAAAGGAGGGAAAAAAAAGGATAGACTAATAGAAGGGAAAATAGAAGAATTAGGGGAAAGATATCAAAAAAGTGGGAGGAGCTCTAAATTGGGGAGAAATGTTTGGGGGAGGTGGTCATCAAAAGCAAAATACTGGGGAAGGGGGAAGGGAGAAAGGAGAAAGGAAAGAGGAAAACATAACTCTGGGTAAATAAGATGGCAGGAAACACAGAATTAATTAATTTAACTGTCAATGTGAATGGGATGAACTCTCCCATAAAACAGAAATGGATAGCAGACTGGATTAAAAGCCAGAATCCAACAATATGTTGTTTATAAGAAACACATCTAAAGCATAGAGATACATACAGAGTGAAGATAAAGGGCTGGAGAAGAATCTATTATGCTTCAGGTGAACAAAAAAAGCAGGGATAGCAATTCTGATCTCACAACAAGTAAAAGCAGAGATAGATTTAATTAAAAGAGATAAGGAAGAAAACTATATTTTACTAAAGGGTACTATAGATGATGAAGCAATTTCAATACTAAACATATATGTACCAAGTGGTATAGCATCCAAATTCCTAGAGAAGAAGTTAAGAGAGATGCAAGAAGAAATAGCTAGCAAAACTATACTCGTGGGGGAATCTCAACCTTGCTCTCTCTGAATTAGATAAATCAAACCACAAAATAAATAAGAACAAAGTTAGAGAGGCAAACAAAATATTAGAAAAATTAGATATGATAGACTTTTGAAGAAAATTGAATTGAAATAGAAGGGAATTTATTTTTTTGTCTGTGGTTCATGGAACTTATACAAAAATTGACCATGTGTTAGGGCATAAAAACCCCAAAATCAAATGCAGAAAGGCAGAAATAGTAAATGCATCTTTTCCAGATCATGATACAATAAAAATCACATGCAATATAAGGCCAGAAGAAAATAAACCAAAAGTTAATTGGAAATTAAATAATGTAATTCTAGAAATCTCAGGATTTAACATCTGTTCTTCTATCTCTCCATAAAAGCTGTCTAATGTGAGAGTTGCTTTTTTTTGTTATTGTTCATTTTTAAGGGTTGTCCTCTGCTCTTATGCAAAAGAGTGGCAGGTGCTTTAATTTGCCCTAGGGCAGTTCTGCTGTTTAATTTCTGGTGCACAGTAATCAGCCAGGTCCTGAGTTTTTCTGTGTTCAGCAGTTTACAATTTCCCTTTTGTAGGCCCCACATGTGCAAGAATGTTTGTGGCAGCCCTTTTTGTAGTGGCTAGAAACTGGAAATTGAATAGATGCCCTTCAATTGGAGAATGGCTGAATAAATTATGATATATGAATATCATGGAATATTATTGTTCTGTAAGAAATGACCAGCAAGATGATTTCAGAGAGACCTGGAGAGACTTATGTGAACTGATGCTGAGTGAAATGAGCAGAACCAGGAGATCATTATACACGGCAACAACAGTACTATATGACGATTAATTCTGATGGACATGGCTCTCTTCAACAATGATATGTTTCAAACCACCTCCAATTGTTCACTGAAGAAAGCCATATACACCCAGAGAGAGGGATGCGAAATGTGGACCACAACATAACATTCTCATACTCCTTGATTGATGTTTGCTTACATTGTGTTTCCTTTACCTGATATATCATTTGTGTAGATAAGATTTTTCTTGCACAACAATGATAAGTTTGGAAATATGTATACATATATTCGATTTGCCAATATTTTAGCATAATTAACATGTAGTGGATATCCTGCCATCTAGGGGAGGGGTGGGGAAGTTGGGGGGAAAAATTTCTAACGGAAAGCTATGTAAGTGTTATTGTTGAAGAATTACCCACACATATGTTATGCAAATAAAATAAAATTAAAAAAAAAACAATTTCCCTTTTGTAGCAAATCTGCCAAACCACATGCTTGAACCTAGGACAGAGTAGCCTAAGAGGCTCACAGAAGTATCCTTATGCTGCTCCCTAACCCAGCTCTTTGCCCCAGCTCCCTGTGCTGCATTCTGTGCTTGCAGACTGTCCTTCTGTTTATTTGAAATGCACCTGTTCTGAAGTTCTTACAAGGTATCTTCTTCTGGAAATATGTTGTACTACAAATATTTGTTGGTTCTATCACTTCAAAAACCAGTTTAGAGCTTAATCTTCTGTTGGTTTGAGAAAAGATCAGAGGAGATAATAGAAAGTATTGTCTGCTCTCTGCTCTCTTGGCTCCACTCCTCAAGTGTAATTTTTTTTAAAAAAGTGAATATACAATAAGTTTATGTATTTTTAATTCACATTGCTTTAGGAATCATGTTGGGAGAGAAAAATCAGAGCAAAAGGGAAAAAACATGGGAGAGAGAAAAAGAAGAGAAAAAAAGAAGTGAACATAGCAGGTGTTGATTTACTTTCGATCTTTTTTCTGGATGCAGATGTTATTTCCTGACCAACGTCTATTGGGATTGCTTTTGATCCCTGAACCACTGAAAAGAACCACTCCTTTCCTAAATGATCATTGCACATTCTTGCTATCCATTTTGACCTTATTTGGGTTTAAAACATTTTTATTATGTAAGCCCCTTACAACAAAGTTAAATACTGTCTATTGAGAATTTTTTTTAATGCATTTGTAACAATGATTACTCTGGCACCCACAAATTAAAGATAAGATATATTATATTTTACCCATTCCCCAGGGTCTCTAATACTCTTAAGGGGGCAGGAATTGTTTGAGGTTTCTGCCATTGACTGGTCCTCACAAATGGTGTTGAAGAAGTTCCTTGCACCCCAATTCTATTTAATTAATGTCAGCTTTTCCAAAGTAACATTGACCTCAAAGTTAAAGTGACAAATATGCAAATATATATTTCGTCAGATAAAATACATTTCCCCCACAGACAGCACTTCATAATCTGGGAATATTAGATTTACAATTTACTTTCTATTTTGCACATCCCAAATTTTCAAGTCCAAAATCTTTCTTAGGCTCCAGTTATGCCTTTTCCAGGCTTCCCACTGTGTTGACTTGGCTACAATATCTAGCCTACAATACTCTCTCCATGGTGGCCATGGATCAATAATTTTGGTCCAATGGGGATATGACTGGCACCTAGAAACTGAGTCAGGAAAAAACATGAACTTCAAGCTGATTTTTAAGACTACAGGGTCCAAAAGAGGAAGTGGGAAGATAACTCTTTCCTCCTGACAGGTTCAGTTTATGGGACTTCTAAATATCCTTTTCTGGAGGTTAAGCAAGAAAGAACATGGAGGAAAGAAAGACAAACTGATCCAGTCTGGCAATTTTAAAGACAAAGGTGATTACTGCTAAATAGTCCCTCAAAAGAGACTATTGCCATCAGTGTTGAAGAAGAACTCAGGTTGGTTCCTCTTAGAAAGAGGGTTACTCTAAACCCCAGCTTTTTATACTGTGAATTGCAAATCTATATCAGTCTCGTAACTAAATATGGGTGTGGCAAAATTAAGATTTATGACCAGTTAGTGTATAATTTGTATACCTGTTTTATATATCTATATCCATTGGGTCACATAAAAATTTCTCAGATGAAAAAGTGTCACCAATGGAAAAAATTTAAGAAGTTTTGCTCTACATTATATAATCTGCATGTGACCCAGCAGCCTGTTACACATTAATTTCATACATGATACAACCAAACTGACATTCTTCCCATTTGATGCAAAAGTTTTCCATCTCCTTTTTCATTGTGTTTGCTCAGGGTAGTGCTCATGATTGTAATGCAATTCCTTTTCAACTCCAATACTTAGTGTTTCTACCTTCATTCACAGGTGCATTCATGAATGATGCTGTACAGATAATCTTCTTGCATCCCCCAAAAGGCTGGTGTTTTCCTGGCAAACTGCTTTACATTAACTCAGTTTATGTTTTGTATTTACTTTTTGAGTACATATTGTTTCCTTTCAGGGAAATGATTTAACCATTTAAATTGAAATGATATTTTTTTTTGCTTTTATATATGCAAAATATAGTACAATGTAAAGTTTTTGTTGTTTGTCCTTAGTTCACAAATAGGAACATCATATCTGAAAGGTGATGCCATGACATATAAATGAGTGGCTGTGCAAAGTGACCAGCTTCACTTTTTCTGTCAGTCATCAGTGTCCTGTGGCAAGTTATAGATCTGGATGGCTGGAGATTATCCCAGATGTAGAAGGAGAAAGTAGTCTTTTTAAGCTAAGGCCTTTAATGGGTCTCAATTTCACTGATTTAACAAAACTCAATCAGTGCTTAAAACTAGGTGAGATTTGAGGCAAAGAATGGTATTTTAGCTAGTTCTGGCTTCAACTCAAAGAACTCTAGGGCTCTTACTTGAGTTTAATTTTTTTTATTCTTCATGAGTTCAAACCCAGCCTCAGATACTTGTTAATTGTATAGGCAAGTCACTTAACCTTGTTTACATCAATTTCCTTATCTGTAAAAGGAGCTGGAAAACTAAATGGCAAAGTACTCTAATATCTTTGCCAAGAAAACCCCAAATAGAGTAATAAAAAGTTAGACACAACTGAAAAATGTCATATAAAAATGACTAGAGATATATGAAGAGGAATGATAAAGAAAGATAAAAGATAAGATCTATTTCTATCACAACCACTGTTTCTGCTTCTCTTTATATAAATGTCAATATCTATATCTCTTATGTCTACATTCTCCTAATGAAAATTTGATTTTTGTACTTTATCTTCTTAATTTGTTTAGTCCATTTTCCACTCGATGTATTCCTTCCCTTTTTTTTTAATAAATAGATCATTCTTCCTGATAAATCAAAGAGCTGAATGGTAAAGGTCTTGCCCTTTTATCTTCTTCTTTCACAGGGAGATCACCTTGTCTAGTGGATATATACAATTCTTAATTCATTCTGGCAGAAACCTAAATAGTATATTGTCTATGGGGAATTAGAACATTTCCTTCATCCAACATTCACTTCTGAAACTAAAGTTCTCAATTTCTTGTGATTCTTGATCTTCATAATTATCGATAACTGTCAAAATGGCTCATTTTTTTGTGAATATGCCTTAATAACCCTTATGTCCCCTGGGCCCCATTGCATGGACAGGTGAAGACAGGGACAAAGGATCAGCATAGCATTCTTATTTTTTCTCATGTTGAGATGCAGTTTGATGTTAATTTCTGTGTTGTATTGAATGTTCTTACATCAGGAATCAAAAACAGAGAGTATTTAGAGGGATGGGGCTCCAGGTTTTATGTTCTTCAGGGTAGTTTAATAATTCTGGCAGGAGTCTTTACTTCTCTTAACATTTCTTTGGAATGAATTATAATAAAGTGGATCAAGTTAAGAACAAGCCTTTGTGAATTCAACTATAAGGAAATCTGATCTCAAGCTATATTGCCTAGTTCATAACTGAGAATCTCATTCAAAGCAATTCCTTCTCCTCAGTAAACAAGAAGAGAGGACAGTCACTTCTCATTACTTGGCACAAAGACTTGTAGAAATGACAGTCACACACTCACAGACATACACACACATACACACACACACCACATTTATACTTCAGAGTTAAAAAATAATATAAGCATGTTAACAGGGGCTTTATACTAAAATATTTCCAATTATACTTTAAGCTTAAAAAATACTTCCTTTTCAAGTGTAGTATAGACACTACCTTTATCTCTGTCTATCTTAGCCTCTTTATCTCCAATTGGGAAATATATACCCAATCTTCCTTAATAGGCTTTTGGTGAGGCATAACTAATAAAAGAAGACAGAATAGTGCTGTGCAACTGTTTAATATATTTCTTATTAAAATATCTATATTGAATTCTGTTTAATGTTCTTAGAACTTCACCTCATTCTGTCAAAACATGCACAGATAACTTTTCTTATTACTGCTCATAGATTTCCTATGAATTAATACAATGGCAACCAATATTATTTCATTTAATTGATGGGAGAAACTGAGGCACCAAAAATGTAAGTACACCACAAAGCATGTCACTGGCAGGCCTGGGAACAAAGCCAAAGCCTTTTACTTTCCAAGTGTATCACAGAATTTTCAAGCATCGCTTTAGGGTCTCTGAATAAGTGCAAGGAGGACTTGTAGCAGTGTCATATTTCAACCCAGAGGATTAATTTGCATTTCTAGAAGATGAATTTGATAGGTCTAAATTATGAATATTAATAATAAAATCATTAATAAACTAATATGCATGTTACTAGAAACTATAGCATGCAATGTTGGAAACATAAATGATACAATTAAAGAAATAAATTATAATCCATCAATTAACCTTTTTTAGTAACACATTTATGGAACACTTCCAAAGTAACACTTTGGAAAATAAAGTTATCATGATTTTACAAAGGAATTTACATTCAAGAAGCATGGTGGAAGTTGACACTAAAGACTATAAAATGAAAACCCATTGGTTAATTAAAGCTAATGTACAAGCAAAAAGTAGCTATCTTCAGAGTCTGATGGGTGAGTACAACTATATTCAAAGAATACAGTTTTCTTTGAAAAGTGTAATATTGCAAATGTGAAGGTTTTGTCCCAGATAACTAGACAATTACAATAGGGTTCAGCACTTTACATGATGTTATGTGGCATTCTGCAAAGAGCAATAGTCTTTGAGTCATAAAATTGTAGCTCCTGTAGCAGCAATCTCCCTCCAGCTTCCCCCCCCCAATCCTCTCAGTTAAAGGTGCTCTGCAGGTCTTCATCTACTCAAAATGATAGCTCATAAGGTCCACTTTTACTCTTGTCAGTCAAAGGGACCAATTAGATCAAGCAAATGAATTTTAATGAAATAGAAGAATATATGCAACAGAACATTTCCTTTATAAACCAAGGGCACCCTCTTCTATAAATATGCAGACCATCAGTGGAAGAATAAAAAAGCATAGAGGTTATCCATTAAGGTCCTGCACATGAAGAATAAATGGAAAAGGGTGAAAATATCTCTAGTGCCACAGGATCCCTAATGTATTATTCTTCTTGGTTGAATATAGTATCTCATTGAAGCTGTGAATTCATTGCCCTCCTCCTAACTTCCTATTACTATAAAAGGTACCACCATCTTTCCAGTCACACAGGCTTCCAATCTAAATATTCTTGTCAACTTTTCCCTTACTTTGACTCAGATGAGAAGCCCTGTCATCTCTATATTCATAACATTTCTCAAATATAACCTCTTCTCATCTCTAACATTACCAACCACTCTGATGTAAGCTTTCATCACCTTTTGTTGCCATTGGGTCATTTCTCACTTGTATCTAAGTCTTCATGACCCTATTTGAGTTTTCTTTGTGGAGATAGTGGAGTTTTTGCTATTTTCTTCTCCAGTTGGTTTTATAATGGAGGAAACTGAGGGAAAGAGGTTTAAGGGGCACAGCCAGTAAGTGTCTGAGATTAGATTTAAACTCAGTAAGAAAAGTCTCTCTGACTCCAGGTCTGCACTCTATGAACTATGGTACCACCTTACCCCTATATTATAATACCCTTCTGATTTGTAGTCTTGCTTCTAATTTCTTCCTACTCCTGCATCCAGCTTTCAACTTGATCTTCTTAACCTTCATTCTGACCCTCTATCTACAATATTCCATCTACTCCATTTTCTGGATAAAATATGAATTCCTTCTACTGTTAAAATATTTTATAATCTAGAGCTTGCCAGCATTTCCAATCTTCTTATTCCTTATTCCACCATACACTCTTTGCAATCTAATGACACCAGCTTCCTTGTTGGTATTCATAAAAAAATACTGCATCTCCTGACGCCAGTATTTTTGCTGGTAGTCCACCATTCCCAGAACTCCCATCTGCCTGTTGTTTTCCTGGCTTCCTTAAGTCAGGAAAAGTCAACTTTCTTTTAAAAAATATTCTAATCCTTGGGGCAGCTAGGTGGCGAAGTGAATAGAGCACCAGCCCTGAAGTCAGGAGGACCTGAGTTCAAATCTGGTCTCAGACACTTAACATTCCCTAGCTGTGTGACTCCGGGCAAGTCACTTAACCCCAATTGCCTAAGCAAAAAAAAAAAAAAATATTCTAATCCTCCATAACCTTCATTCAAGGGAAGATTTTCTACTCCAAACACCAAGCTTTCTGTTACAAAGAACATGATCAGCCCTCCATGCTAATGACAAAAGCTTAGACTTTTCTTTCTAGAGATATTTCTGATAAAAGACTGTGTTCCCTTAGTCAGTGATCTCTTTTCTAATGATGGAAATTAATAAAGTTAATAACCAAATTTTCATCTCAACCTATTCAATTAGGTTGAATATCAAATGATATTTACTTTCCTAATAATTGTCAAATGATTCTATAGTTTCCTAGTTTTGTTGTTTTTTTAAACTCTAACTTTTCTTCTAACAGATATAAAGTTTATCTGTATCTGGATACAGATTCATGGTCTTGGCTATTTCTTCAGCTACATGAGTCTGATCACTCAGAGATTGCATGGGAAACATGCTTACTAAATATTGGAGTTGTCAACAGGCTAGAGATCATTCAATTGTATTTCTAATTCCAGTTATGCAATCAATAGGAGGAAGCTATTTGATATAGAAAAGAGAACTGGATTCAGAGCCAGCTAAGTATTACTTCTGATACAATGGCTATGGGTATATCACTTTAACCTCTGGCTATTCTATGCAGTAGAGATAAGTAAGTAGCACTATAATGTGTCCCTTGGAGTCAGGAAGAACTGAGTTCAAATCTTGCTTCAGGTACTTTCTGGATACATGACATTGGCAAAATCAATTAATCCTTATTTATCTCAGTTTCCTTAATTGTTAAAATAGGAATTATAATACTATCATTTTCCTCACAGATAAGGTAACATAACAAAGTGATAAGTGATTGATATTTTTGCAACCAGTCTTTAGCACATGTTCAGATTCACCTAAAATAGAGATAAACATGTAGGATTTGCCCAGGACCTGGCTGCAGGAAAAAGACATTATATATTTGCCTACCATATGGGTAAAAATAGCTATGATTGCATAACTGGAATTAGGACTGTCTTGAAAAATAATCAGACTAGGAAGTTCTCTTTCCATCTGTCACGGCAGTGATTTGATCATGCTCAAATCCATTTTCCCCCTTCCCCTTAGGCCTTGTACCTTTAAGAAATATACTCAAACCTTTGATCTGTTGGAGATGCAGATAGTATAGCCTTTGCATCCAGGAATGAAAGTCACCAGGAGTTTAGAGCCTAGATTCTCAGGATCCAGTATTCCAGGAAGCAAGACCAGCAAGAGTTTGGGCATGAAACTTTTTGGGTCTATGCACTGAAGCAAAGGTAGGGAACATCCGGTCCACAGGCCTTATCATTTGGTTTGGCCTTGTGAAGGTAACCTCAGATGATGAGGAGCTGAAAGTTAAGTGCAACAACCTCCCAATGTTTGAGTTCTATAAATGTTACATAAGTCATGATGAATTTCCCACCTGGAAAGACAAACATTGAGATACACATTTGTGTTCAGAAAAACTTATACTGCGAGCAGTTCTTTTCAAAACTTGCTGTTGCCAATGTGAGAAATGGCTAATTGCTGTTTCTAAAAAAGTCACATGAAACCGAAGGAATGAAATCTAAAAATTATATTGAGCTGGGGCAAAGAAAATGAACATTTTAGAGGGAAGTCATAAATTAGAAACAGAAATATACTACTGATAGGTATTCCCAAATAAAGGCCAGCATCCCTAAACTGTGGAGAATAGAAGTTATAATTAGGAAGAGAGATTTATGGGGAGGGAAAGAAAAAATTGGGCACTTTGGATTGGCTGTGACCTCCATCGTACCCAGCCAATGGGGAAATAGGAGAGGGAATTACATTTTGGGACAGGGAATAAAAGGCTGTGCTTCTGAGCTTCAAGGATGTGGCTACTTGTTGAACACAACTCTTGCAATAACTTAAATAAAATTCTTTTCCTGTTTTCATCAGTGAGTCAGTGGAATTCTTGGTAAGGGGCTTTTTTCTTATTCAGAGAATCCATTGGTCTCCAGACTGCACAGTGCACAACCTGGAAAAGCAAGTGGGAGTAACGACATCATCAATATCAGCTAAAATTACACACATCTCACCAAAGAGATGTAGTTCCTGCCATCACATTAGGGGTGAATTAGTTAAATTTTTCAACAAGTACAGCAGGCCAGTTTTTAAGTTGACAATTTCATATGGCCCATGAATGATGTTATAGTTATCCAAATTAAAAAAAAAAAAAAAAGATTCCTCCCCCTTGCTCTATAGGACTTGATTCAAATTGTAGATCCATTGCCCTACCCTTCTCCAGAAATTAAAAGTGGAAGAGGCAGCTTATTGCCTTAGGCATTGGAGGGAGGATTTGAAGGTGATGTTTGTTTATTCTTTTCTTGGTTTGGAAGTAAATATTCATTTGTAAAACAGTTCTAATTGTTAAGTGGTTAAAAGGAACTGAAGTTCTAAGACCAAGATAATTATAATTGGTGCTGGCTTAAGCCAAAAATAGACTGGACACCACTTCCCAATCCCTTAAAAATACCTAAAATCTGTGGGAAAATGTGGGAGGGGAATGTAATTTATTTAGTTTTCAGGCTGGGGGATAAGAGTAATAATTGTTCCATTGTAAATTGTAGGGAAGATAGAGGAAGTTTACTCACTTAAAAGTTCCTCCATAAGATTAAGGTACAGGTCTGCCTTTTCTACTTCTTCATTTTGTAGATGAGGAAAATGACCAGGAGAAGTCTAGTCTTTCTCCCCAATTCACACTGCAAAGTACTGACTGAGAGTGGGCTGGAACCTGCCTCTTACCACCTTGCCCACTATAATGTAGCACTGTGGATAGCATGGGATGCCTTTGTATTGCAAGTGCAATAGTACCTGAACATTGTGAGTATTGTCCATATAAAAACAGAACAACAAAAAAAATCCAATTATTAAGAGTTTATATTTTGTAACAATATCTATGCAGTGTGGACATTAAATCAAAATTAATAAAAAAGATATGTATGTCAAGAAATAGGGTAAGAGGTAAGTCAATTATATACAATTGTCAGAGTGATGGAACATCAGAGTGCAGCTCTGGTATTTATGAAATATTAAAAGGATCAGAGGAAAAGCTCAAATACATTATATTGATATTGTATGGCAGACTGATGGAACATTGTTAAGAATTTGAGGATGAGGAGGTAGGTAAGGGCTGCCACTTTGATGAGATCATAGATTTTCTGAGATATGGAAGTAGCACATGAGTTGTGTGCTCACTATAATTGAGTCCTTATTCATTAAAACAAGTTCAACCGGAAATCAAACAGGAAATGGACTCTTGATGATGGGACTTGGAACCTAACCGCTAATGTGGGAAGTGGAACACTCTGATGGATGTAAGATTCCACATTTTTGCAGTAAGCTGCAATTATTGTGGAAAGTTTATGTCCGTGTCCTTTTCTCATCTTCACTAAGAACTCATATTTTTTTTCTGCTTAGAAGCCTCAGGAACATAAACATGTCCATTCACATAGGTTTATTTATTTTTAAGAGGAAAGAAGGGCAAGGGATAATTGGATCATGTATTGAAACATGGGATGTATTTTGAAGGGAATCTTTCTTCTCACCCCTATTACCCCTGTGGCCCTGGGAAAAGCTCTCACTCACTCTTTCCAATCTTTAGGTTTTTTAAACTATAAAAAAAAAGGAAATTGAAATAAGTGATCTCTAAAGTACCATGTAACCCTAAATCAATATTGCTAGTGTTCAGGTTCAAAAGAAGATCCCAAGAGGTTGGGGTTGCAGACTGGTGTCTTGAGATATCTCAAAAGAATTTCCAGGCTTGAACCTATCTCCAAGTCCAGGGGCATAGTTTATTGTAATTGTAAGGCCAATTGAAGCTTTAAATTCCTAAAAGATTTAGCAAAGAACCAGGACCCAGGAGACAATTTTATCTAGTTCTTCAACTCACTGATATGCTAATTTTATGGCTCATAGGAGTAATCCCAGGGATTTGGTTATCAATGACCAGCACATTATCTATGGGACAGTAAGCAATGTTTGTAGGACAATTCTAAAGCCTGAAGACTTTAGAATCATTGACAGATTGTTAGAATTCTAAGGTTAGGGGACTTTAGGATTATTGCTTTAGGATTATTGATTATTATATTTCCCCTAGAAGCTGTACTCTGTCACTAGGAGCTAGACAACAATTTCCAAGTAATAAAATGACCTTTATGTCACCTTGCTTCTTAAGAAATTTTGATTATGTCCTTACTCTAAATAGCTGGAGAAAGGAAGACAAGTATTAATTGACAATAACAAAATGGATTATATATAAACAGGTAAGGCATCTAGGAGGCACAGTGGAGAGAGTGTTAGGACTGGGACTGGATTCAGGAAAACTTATCTTTATGATTTCAAATCCAAACTCAAAACAATTACAAGGCAAGTCCTTTAACTTTGACTCAGGTCTTCATCTATAAAAGCAAGTGAAGAAGGAAATTGTAAACCATTCCAAAAAAATACTCTACAATGAGCCAAGAAGAGTTGGACATGACTGAAATAAATGAACAGCAACAAAAAGAGCCTACTTATTGTTCCAACTATAAAAAGGGACAGATTGGTAAAGTCTAAAGGACACTGAGTCCTATAATCATCAAACACCTTAAGTTCTCTTGAGATACCTTAAAGTTCCCTCAGAGTTGCCCCATTATTTTTTATAGACAATGTTTCTTGAGAGCACAGAAATGAAGAGATCTTTTTAGTGACGCCTGTCCAAAGTGATGGGGCATCGATTTCAACTTTGATTTTCTTTCTCAAAATCTGATGACCTACCTATTAAAGGTGTCCCCTGGTTTATACCTGTTAATTGAGTTTCATGTAACCTCAGATACTGTGCATTATGACACTGCCCAGAATACTTTTTATTTAAAAGTGGAGGACATGCAAAATAACTAATCCTGTGTATTCCCATGTCATTTGTGCATTTAATAAATATGTATTCTACTCACTACAATCTGCAGAAACAAATCATTGCCATTTCCCCTTTAAACCTCAGTCTTTTTTCATCTTTCCATATAACACTTTATAATAATGGCCTAATCATTCTCAACTCCTTTGGTATTTATTGCGAGGACATTAATTCTGATGGGCTCATTTGGTATTAATGTGGATATCATAAGTACTTCAGGAGGAATAGGATTTCTGCTGGAATTCAGCATTAATTAGCTAGGCCAGTTACTTCAAAGTGTTACCTTTTTTTTCTTTTAGAACAGCTGTACTTCAGCCTAGGAAGCACATCAAGGCTCTATCTGCTATAAGGATCCCTTCAAGAGTACTCAAGTCTTTTGAGACTAAGTTCTGGAAGTGAACAGGAGATAATAGGCAAAGTATGGTAATAATGAGAAGAGTGATGTTTTAATTGAGTATCTATGGTCACTACAATGGCTAGAAATGCATTCCTTTCCAGGTCTGCATTACAGAAGCATTAAAAGTAAATGAAAGGCTAAAATAAGTCCTTTAAATCTTCACGGGAATGGAAAAGAAAAAAAGAATAAAGAAACCAAGTTAAAAGGTTAAATTAATCTAACAATTGATGTGCATCTATTTACTCAGGAATTAAACTGTGATGTTTATGTACAGATTTTAACCATGTGTGTTTGTGTGTGTTAAAAAAACTTTTTGCTGTCTGGCTAAGCCTAAGGACTGCTTCTCACAATAATGTGCAATATTTACATTTGTAATGGAAGGAAATTTTGAATTTCAGTTTGTAGTTTGGGAAAATAAGGATGTAATTGTTTTCTGATTCATCACGTCAGAAAACTATCTCTGGACTTGTTGGAAAAGGAAAGGGTCATGGAATTCAGATTAGAAATCCCTTTATTAATGAATTAAAAACTCAAATACTTATTTTTACATTGATTTTTTAAAATTATTATTCCTTAAAAATAGTATTGAGTTTTGGCTGGATAAAATTATTTTGAAGCAGCTTCCTTAAGGAAAAGTTACAGCTTATGTTTCTCTAGTCTCATCTCTGCTTCACCCTAGCATTATTTTAACCTGCATGAAGAGTGCCAAGGTCAATCCATTGCTCAGGCAAATTGGCAAGGATTGAAAGTGTCTTGACCATATTATTAAGATCTTCCCTACATCATATATCTTTATAAAGAGAATTGACTTGATAAAATGTTAAATTACTTTGTGTTCTTGTATATTGGAGGGGGAATTCATTTTTTCATATAATGTCTTTTTCTTAAAGAGTAACTTACTTTCTCAAGCACCAAAACAGAGTAGCAAAAACTAGATAGATAGATAGATAGATAGATAGATAGATAGATAGAGGAAATGCAGTGTCATAACCAGTATCTCATTCCCCCTAACAAAAAGACATCAATGAATTGGAAGTTTATACATTTATTAAAATGTAGAAACATAACTTTGTTGACAAAAGTCCATATAGTCAAAGCTATATTTTTTTTCAGTAGCAGTAACTGTGAGAATAGGACTATAAGCAAAGATAAGCATCACAGAATAATACCTTTCAAATTGTGGTGCTGAAGAAGAAATGAAAGTTTCTTGAATAGCAAAAAGATTGAATGAGTCAACATTAAATTAAATCCATTTAGGCTATTCAGTGGAAGGTCCAATGCTAAAGATGAGGCTAAAATACTCTGGCTACATAAAGAAAAAATAGGACCTGTTGGAAAAGATTGAAGGCAAAAAGGGAAAGGATCAGCAGGGGATGAGCATAAGTATCATGGAACCAATGAACATGAAGTTGGACAGATTTTAAGAATTAGTGTAGAATGGGGGCGGAGCCAAGATGGCGAACTGCAGACAGCTTTCTCTGTGTACTCCTTTAGGACCTTCCCTCAAACCCAGACAAAGTGAGCCTTCAAACTGGTTTGTGAGTGAAGGCTCCACCAAACATTTGGACTACAACACACTTCTATCAAAAATCTACCTTGAAAGAACTCCAGAGAAGGTTAGCCTCAGGGGAAATTGGCCTCTGGTAGCAATCAGACTCCAGCCTGGGCGGAAGTCAGGGCTGCGATAGAGGGGCAGATTTAAGGCACCCAGGAAGCCCCTGGGAGACGCCTGGGCCACTTTGCTCTGATTTCGGGCAGCTGCTTTGACAGATCTGCCTTTGGTAAAGGGTGGATCGAGAGCAGCTGAAAACCTTGTCCTAGTGCGAATCTAGCCCCACCAGCCTCAGACCGGAAGTCAACTCGGCAAACTGCCCCAGGGCAAATACAAATGGTTGCAGTTTTCTCTGTTTTTGACCAATATCCCAACTTTAAATCATGAGCAAGAAGCAGAAGAGAGCTCTCACCATAGAAAGCTTTTACGGAGAAAAAATAGAACAGTCCCCAGATCCTGACATTATGAAAACAATCCCAGATGAAGCCACAAAGGCAGA
>JAJPUD010006302.1:18342-133673 GCA_023553655.1 Myrmecobius fasciatus | reverse complement strand
GTGGGGGGTGGGGAGAAGGAAAGGAAAAGCTTGGGGGAAAAAAAAAGGTTTTTTTGCAAAGGTCAATGTTGAAAGGTCACTCATGTTTTGTAAATAAAAAGCTTTATAAAAAAAAAAGAAAAAGAAAAAGAAAAAATAAGTTTCAGAGTAGAGAAGGGGAATAAGCATTGGCATTGTACCTATTATGTGTTAGATACTATTTTCAGATACTATTCCAAGTAATTTACAAGTATTATGTCATTTTGTCCTCATAGCAATCATGCAAGGTAGGTACTATTATTACCCCCACTTTATGGTTGAGCAAATTGAGGCAAACAAATGTTAACTGATTTCCCCAGGGCCATACAATTAATAAATGTCCAATGCTGAATTTGAACTCAGGTCTTTCTGACTCCAGGCCTCATATTCTCTCTATTGTACTACCGAGTTGCCTCTAGAATTTCCCCTTATAAGTTCTATCTTTTGAAGAATTAAATTATAATTAGGACATATGAAGAATTATTAATTGATCATCTTGGATATAAAGAGACTTCTAGTAGCTATATGGCTATGACAATTCCATTACCATGCTAATATTCCTATCAATCTGTTTCTTGATATCTTCTTTCCAGATTGGTCAAAACTTGTCTCACATTATTATATTATCTAAATATAGCTAAGATCCAATCACCTCTCTATTTCCCTTCCTTCCCCCCTTCTCTTTTCGTGTGTGTGTGACTGTGTGTGTCTCTGTCTCTGCCTCTCTCTCTTTCACACATGCCCACATGTGTGCACATACACACATGCACACACTCCAGACTTCCAGTGAATTTCTATGGCCTCCAGAATCAAATACAAAATATTCTGTTTGACATTCAAAACCCTTTATCAGCTAGCCCCATTTACCTTTCTAAAACCTTACTTCCCTTTTAGGTATACTCATATCCAGTGACAAATTACCTCTTTGTTATTCCACAAACAAGACACTACAACTCTCTCTCTCTCTCTTTCCTCCAGGCATTTATTCTGGCTATCCCTCATGTTTGAAATGTTCTCCTTCCTCTATTCTAACTACTGAACTCCCTGGTTTTCTTTAGCTCCCAATTAAAATACCATCTCTACTCAAAGCCTTTACCAACCTCTCTTAATTTTGCCTTCCTTCTGTTAATTATTTCCTATTTATCATGTATGTAGCTTGCTTTGTATATATTTCTTTGCAAGTTGCTTCCCTCATGAAATTGTAAACTCTTTGAGGCTTTTGCCTTTTTTTCAATCAGTAAACACTTATTAAGTGCTTTCTATGTGCCAGGCACTGTGCTAAGTTTAATACAATAACCTAATATTGATGCAGTTATATCTATACAGTTATCAATTTCATTTTGTCAAGTCTCAAGCATATCTATAACGTTAAATGTGACTTTTTCCTTTAGAATCTCTAATTTACATAGTTTGTCACATACTTTTCACATTTTATATGTTTTTTCTATAAACATTTGAGCCCCTGGATTTTATTTTTATTTCCTTCTGTGATTTTGCCTTCTATAAATTTCTCAGGCATAGGGATTGGGTCCTATTGTCCTTCTGCTTCCTTTATGATAACAATTCTAGTAGTGTTTAGTAGATAGAATATAATTATAGCCTTAGCACGACTAGGCATCAGGAGAGAATTTTAGTAGAAGTATCAAAATTTCAGGGGATATAATGTTGAAAGCTAGTTTTCTTTTTCTTAAATATGCATTTAAAATATGTAAACATGTCAACACCTTCTATAAATATTCTTTACTCTTGCTTTTAGCTTAGGGGAGATTATTCTTGAAATATAACTTCTATGGACAGATTAATGAAAACAACAAAAAATCTTAATGTGTCTAGAGTAAAAAGTCTGGAGTCAGGAAACCTTAGTTTTGATTGTGGTTTTTTATTAAATTACTCTGAAATCATGAGCAATTCACTTAATCTCCTTGGTCCACAATTACTTTCACTTATAAAAATAATTTTCACTAAGATTATTTATTCAAATGAGAGACAAACCCATAGACTTCAAAAGTTTCTTGCCTAAAGATAACTGTCACCTTGGGATAGCATCAGGAGTAAAAGAAAGTCTTCCACTGCATTGTTTCTTTTCTTACACCACATGGACAACACTTGTGTCTGCTGTGCTTGGAAATAGCACTATATTATCTGATCTGACAGTTAGCCAAAACTCTCCAACTGGCATTTCTATATACCTAAAGAATGGTGCTAATTGGTGTTCATAATAATACCTCTGGCAAAAATCCTGCAATGCTTTCAGAATCATCAAAGAGAAATTAAATCATTTGAATTAAATAGCTTTCATTTAACTCTTATAGTGTTCTAAAAGCTGTGCTACTTTTTGGAACTAGAAAAGCAAAAGGGAAATAAAGCTGCTTTCAAAGATCTATGAATCTAATATATTAATTTCCTTTCCTCGAACCCTTTAATTTTTATCAGTATTGAATACATCAAGTACGTTTTAGAGGCCTGTATTTTCCCATATTAGAAAAAGCATCACTCAGGAAAAATCAATGTTTTTATCCACTAATTAATTAATTAAGGTAGGTGGCAAAATAGAAAGAGTAACATGCCTAGAGTTAGAAAGCCCTAAATTCAAATTGGGCCTCCCAAGCTTTAATAACTGTCTGAACCCAAGTAAATCTTCTTTGCCTCAGTTTCCTCACATATAAAATGAACTAAAGAAGAAAAATGGCAAACAACTCCAATGTCTTTGTCAAGAAAATCCCAAGTGAAAGTCCCTTGGACAGTAAGGAGATTAAATCAGTCAATACTAAACACAGTTATTTCAGATTATTCACTAGAAGGTCAGATACTACAATTAAAACAAATACTTTGACTACATAATGAGAAGTATCATTGGAAAAAAATGTTGGGAAAAATTATGAGCAAAAGGAAAAAGGAGCAGCAGAGGATGAGATGGGCAGATGGTGTCATGGGAGTAACAACAGATATGAATTTGGACAGACTTCAGGATTGTGGAGGATAGAAGACTATTATGCTACAGTCCGTAGGGTCATGCAAACTTGTACATGACTAAAGAAGGAAACAACAACAGCAGCAAATTTACCAAGTAGAGTTTCTGATTAACTCGAACCCCTTGTGCCATCTTCATTCATTAAGCATCTACTGTATTTGTTAAGTACCTACAAAGTTTGAGAATACAAATACAATGAATGAAGAATTCCTTATTGTAAGGAACTAAACAATCAGAGAGTATATAATAATTCAAAGTAGATTTCCATTCAGGATCTGGAAGCTTTCACAGACAAAACAAAACGAAGGATAAGAAGAAAAGAAGATAGTATAAAGTATAAATCTAGAAAATGTAATATTTTCCTTCTTTTTTATTTCTCTGGAACTCCAGGTTAAGTCAATTCACAAAATCATGTTTACAGATAATTCATAATAAGAAGGAAATACTAGATCCTATCACAAACTCCAGACTGTGTTGAAAATTAGAGATATAAGAGAAGTCATAGATATAAAACACAACTTATAAGGATGCACAGAAAGGAACTTTGCCCTGCAAAGATGCTGTAACAGAAAATTTGTTCTTGTCTTGTTATTAGACAAGATTTTCCATATTTGGGCCATAGGTTAGGACCCATTCCTTGTCCCTAGTTTGGAATATGTCACGTATGATCCTTTTAAATCTACTCATTGAAAGAATGTTCCAGACCTAATATAATAGTGGAAATATGAACTTTCTCTGGATTCCTCCCAAATCCTAACCCCATAGAAGGAAAAAAACAAAGGACAAAATATTTTCTTTTTTAGTTTTTAAATTTATTTAAATAAATACAAAATAATAAAAGAAAAAAGTATTTGTCATATATGAAGAACAGAAGATTTGATATAAACCAATAAATTTCAATTTCAAGAAAACCTATATAATAAATAATATACATTGTATATTATTGTATTAGATGACTTTGCTTTTAGTAAGCAGAACTTACATTTCCAGGTTTACAGGTAATTTCTATCTTTTCAAAATGCAAACATTTTTAATTCCATTTGGTATATGATTTAGAAACTTGAAAATTGGTTATTGTAATATTTAGTGATTTTGCTATTAATTTATTAAAAATTCTTTCTTATTTATAAATCTTCTTTGAGAACCTTTCCTCCTAAAATCAATTCTATTTGACTTAAAAAAGAAACCTTTTCTTTCATCAATATAAATTTTCACCTTAATATAGGCAAATTCATATTTCTTTTCAAATTATACTAATCATTTTAACTTCTAAATTATAATGTAAAAAGTCAGAAAGCAGTGTTATGATAATTCTTTAAATCTCTAAGAGATGAAACCATTGATTATAATTTTGTTTGAAATGTTTGTTTCCACTCAAAGATAAAATAAACAAATTCTCCTGATACATTAGTTGCAATTTGTTTATTTTATCCTATATTGCTTTTTTCCCTGATAATTTATGCCAATTTTGATCAAATTATTTTTTCATAAAATTAAATTTTAATTTAATATTTTAGTTTTTAAAATTTACTATGAATGAATGTTATATAAAATGCAAGCAATGCTTATTTTCTTAAGCTGTCACCTTAACTAAAAATCATTTGTCAAGTACCTAATGTGTGTGGATATCCAGTTGCATGGGTTTTTCAACACTAACAAAATGCAAAATAATAATGTTTGCAATTTGGATTGTTCCCAAACATTATTGATGCAAAATTTTTTTTCTCTTTTCCTACAATCCCTATTCTCCACTCAGTACTCACTACACTAAATATTCAAACTTATTTTGACTATTCTTATATAATATGATTTTCAATTCTATTATATCCTGATAACTCTTTTCTGAAAAGAAAGGAAAGGATATAATGGAGAAGTGACCCTGGGAGAGGAGTTTTTGTTAGAAACAGCTCTATCTTTTCAGTATCCTTCCTAAAATTTGATATCTTGAACTAAACATAATTCTAATTTATTCCATCCATTTTTATAGTCACTGCTCCATAATATCTTGTTCATATTTTGAAATGTAAGCCCCTTGATCCCTGGAAATGTCTTTCTTTTTGAATTTGTTTTTCCAGCACTTGGCAAAGTGCATGAAGAAATAATTAATAAACTTTCATTAATTTTCCTTTGCTTTACTTTTCCTTTCTCTTCTTCCTTTCCTTTCTAATCCTATTTGCCTCAGTTTCCTCATCTGTAATATGAACTAAAGAAATGCCAAACAACCCCAATATCTTAGTCAAAATATGGCCAAAGATATGTGTAATGAAGCACAAATTTATGTCTTTATGCTTTCATTTATCTTACATTAAATAATATATTCTTTAACATCTATTTTATCCTAATATATCAAGGATTTTAATGAGAAAATATGGACAACTGCTTAAGGAAAGTTTCTTAAGCTTCTTAAGTAAATATTATTTATTATATATTTCATTATATTGCTAATTATAAAAGTGTCAATCAGATATATTTGATTAGGTGATGTGAAGTTCTAATAGAAGAAAATAAGAAAAGGAAGAAGAAAATAAGAAGAGGAAGGAGAAGAAAAAAGAAGAGGGGAAGGAAAAGAGGAAGAAAAGGAAAAGTAAAAAGGAAAGAAGAGGAAGAAGAAAAGAAGGAGAAGAAAAGAAAGGAAAAAATGAAAATTGGGAGAAGAAAAGAAAGAAGAGGAAAAGAGAAAGCAGGAGGAGGAGGAGAAGGAGCAAGAGGAGGAGGAGGAAAAGGAGGAGGAGAAGAAAAATAAAATGTAGGAGGAGGAAGAGAAGGAGGAGGAGAAGGAAAAAGAAGAGGAAGAAGAGGAGGACAAGGAGGAGGAGGAAAAAACAAAGCAAAGAAAGAAATTAGGAGCAGGAAACAAAGGGAAGGGCAGATTGGGGAAGAGTTGGTTGGGAGGAAGCATCTAGTAAGTGAAGAGATATTGAGAGAAATACAAGAGCATTATAACTTATTTTTCTAATTTGAAATTTTACATATGGAAACAGCTATTGTTAAATTGTCCATAGCTAATTTGCTTTAATCGGAAACAGACAATTAAACTCGTTCTGGACTATTAACTGGTCCATATTTTAGGTGTTGCCTAATTAGACATTTCCTAAACTATTCATTTGCATTTGGGTAATTTGTCTACAATACTTTTCTGTGATTTTTTTTTAACTCTTCTCCTATTTATTCTCTTAAGTTTTTTTTTCTGAAAGACATGGAACAGGAAACGCATGATCCACTATACAATCACTACATGGTTGATTTTTTTTCTTTGTCTACCAGTTGAATAATTAATAACAATCCAATAACTGAATCAAAAAAGCAGCCCACATATCTTTGTTGTATTTGTTTTTCTTTTTTGGACTTTCTTTTGAAATCCAAGATTATTACTTTGTCAGACTTCTGCAAAAGATTTAAATTAATATTTTAAAAATTGTTTCCCCTTTCCTATGTGGTATCAATAGTATTCAAACTCAGATACATTCAATAGGATTTTTTTTTCCTTTTTGTATAAAACTATCTGTAGTCACATTCCCATTAGATTCTTCTTATCTGCAAGTGATCTTTCTTTTACTTTTGTTGCTATGTTGAGAGGAATATACTATTTTAAACCTAGATTTATTCCTCTGTTTCATGAAATGAATGGTTATATATGACAATTTATAAAAATTTATCTATGAAATTTACCTTTTTTAAAAGGTAGAAGAAAACATTGTTTTCATATACCATCAAAACTTATTTTCCAAAAAGTCATTTTCTTCAAAGATATAATCAAACTATACCATGATTTAATATGATTAAAACAGATCTTTTATTGAATTCCACCATACATGCATTAAAAGGAAAAAAATTATATCGGATACAAACATACAAATGTGTGTGAAATACCTGTGACAAAATTATATGCAGGACCTTTGAATTTTAATAGTAATGTAAGACAAACACTGTAACTTAAAAGAATTGGAGTACTATTATCATTTTATTATGAACTGAGAAGTCATTTCAGTATGGAGTAGAAAAAGATTTTTTCTCAGAAGGAGTTTGGCTCTAACATAATTGTCTTAACTTCACTAAAATGCTAATGTGCATATCTAATATGGAAACCATCAGAATTCTTCTAGAGCAACAATACTATTTGGTATACAAAAGAGAAATTTAATATCTATTGAATGAGAATAGGAAGAGGGAAATTTAAGCCTTGTGGTAATTGGAAATAAATGTTTTTAAGGTAATGAATGAGCATGTTAAAGTAGATTTCAATTTTTTAAACTATATATATATATAAACTTGCTTTATTCTCCAGTGTAGTCTTTCTCCAATGCCTTATCATGACATTCTGTGTTGTTGCATGTAGTACCAGTGGAGAATAAGCTCTGAAATGATTGCTCTACTTTTGAGAGTCTCGTAGTAGGCTGGGTTATCTGTCATTGTCAGACCAGCTTGGCTAAATTAAAAGAAACAGACTATCAAAAGAGAAAAAATCTCGGCCTATAAAAATGAGTGAGGTTTTGTTATGATCAACTATTGTAGACTTCTCTTCTCAGCCATATAATGATCCAAGACAATTCCCAAGGACTCATGATGGAAAATGTCATCCACTTCCAGAGAAAGAATTGATGGAGTCTAAGTGTAGATCAAAACATGTTATTTTCACTTTCTTTATTTTCTGAGATTCTTTTCTTATGGCCTTTTTCTTCTTTCACAATATGACTAACATAGAAATAATCATGTTGTACATGATTGTACATATACAATCTATATCAAATTGTTTCCTGTCTAGAGATGGAGTGGTGAGGAAAGGAAGGAAGATAATTTGAACTTCATTTTTTTTGGCTGAGGCAATTGGAGTTAAATGACTTGTCCAGGGTCACATAGCTAGGAAGTGTTAAATGTCTGAGACCAGATTTGAACTCAGGTCCTCCTTACTGTTCTAGCAGAATTCTGATGGTTTCCATATTAGCTATGCACATTAGCAATTTTAGTGAAGTTAAAACAATTATGTTAGAGCCAAACTCCTTCTGAGAAATAATCTTTTTCTACCCCATGCTGAAGTCAGTTCATAATACAGTTCATAATAAAATAATAATAGTTCTTGAATTCTTTTAAGTTACAATGTTTGTCTCACTAGGGCTGGTGTTCTATCCACTGCGCCACCTAACTGCCTCTGAACTCCAAATTTTTTAAAGTGAAAGTTAAAAATTGGCTTTGCAAATAATTGGGGAAAAAGGATATTATTAAATATGAAATTAAATAAATTAATACATTTTAACTTTTTAAAATATGTAGAAGGCAAGGCATTGCTATTCAGTCATTTCAGCTATTCTATTCATGTTCATCTATTCATTTCCAACTTTATTTGGAGTTTTCTTGACAAAGATATTGTAGTGGTTTGTATTTCTTTTTTCAGATCACTTTACAGATACAGAAACTGAGGCAGAGTTCTAAATGAATTGCCTAGAGTCACATAGTTAGTAAGTGTCTGAGGCCAAATTTGAACTTAATAAGATGCGTCTTCGTGATTGTAGGCCTGATGCTATATCCATTGTACCTAGTTGCAAAAAGACAAGGTACCCAGTGTGTAATGTTTGGAGGGAGAGGTATTGCTATTAGGTTACCAGAAATTTTGTTCAGTATCAAGGATTATTTCTTTGTCTCTCTCTCTTCTTTCACTCTGTATGTGTGAGTGTGTGTGTGTGTGTGTGTGTGTGTGTGTGTGTGTGTATGATAGCCTAGTGTTGGCAGCCTAGTGAAGCCTATGGGCTCTTTCTCAGAAAATTATTTCAAAATGAATAAAATAATACCTGTAATTATATATATATATGCATAGATTAATAAGAAAAAAATATTAAAATACAAACATAGAATGGTTTAAAACAAAAACATTTCATGGAGCTCAGATTGACAATTTCTGTTACTTATATAACTTGCTTATTTTGAATTTAAAAAACAACAAAAACTTGATAGGTGAGCTTAATACCAAAGTGCTGCCTATAGTTCTATCTATATTCTTGATTCCTATTCAAATGTTTCCATTTTCTATCTTGACTCCTTTTAGGGTTTAATATATAAAA
Organism: Myrmecobius fasciatus; assembly: GCA_023553655.1. Taxonomy (NCBI): domain Eukaryota; kingdom Metazoa; phylum Chordata; class Mammalia; order Dasyuromorphia; family Myrmecobiidae; genus Myrmecobius; species Myrmecobius fasciatus. The sequence goes on along the minus strand of JAJPUD010006302.1, from coordinate 124,631 downwards.
TAATATTAAGCTCTTTATTTTATCATAATGAGGTCACCCTTTAATTACATTTCTCATTAACTTTCTTTTATCATTCCCAATTTCCTATGATCTAATATTCAATAAGCAATTATTAAATACCTACTTTGTCACAGACATTTTGGTATTTATTGGGGATCCAAAAAGCCCACAAAAATTCTCTGATCACAAGGAGCTTACAATCTAATAGCATAAAAAAACATACAAGTTAATACAAAAAAAAGTTATACACAGGATAGATTGGAAAAAATCAACAGAGGGAAGAGAAAATTAATAAAGAGAATTATGGAAGGCCTCATGTAGAATGTACAATATCTCACTGATATTGAGAAAGAGATAAGGAGAAAAAGAATTACAGGGATAGGGGTGAGCCAGAGAAAATGCATAGTCAGGAGATGTGATCTATGTGAAGATCAGAGACCAGTTTAATTGGATTGCAGAGGATATTGTGGTTAGTAAAATGTAAGGAAAGTGTAAAGGAGAATGGAGAAAAAATGTGAAATGGTTAAAATGCCAAAAAGGATTTTATATTCAGTCCTGAAGGTTATAAGGAACCACTGGAGTTTTTTGAATAGGAGGATGACAAAGTCATATTTACACACTTTAAGATCAGTTTGACAACTGAGGGAAGAACATTCTAGAGAAAGGAGATACTTGAAACAGCAAAACCAACAAGAAGTCTACAGCAATGGTCTGGGTATGAGGTAATGAGAGCCTATACCAGGGTGATGGGCAGTGTCAGAGGAAGGAAAAGGGAGTGTGCTAGAGGTGTTATGAAGGTAGAATCAATCGGAGTTGCAGAAGATTAGATAGAGGGAAGTGAGATAGAGTGACAAATCAGAAGTAACACAAAAGTGTTGATTTACTGGTAAGTAAAATTAGATTGGGTTACTGGTAAAATAGAGATGCCCTCCACAGTTATGGTAATATATGAATGAGAGGTTTGGGGGAAACACAATGAGCTTAGTTTTGGATCTGTTGATTTTAACATATCTGCAAAATATCCAGTTTGAAACATCAATGAGGCAGTTAAAGCTGTGAAACTAGAGTTCACCAGATGGTTTAGGGTTATATAAGTAGATTTGAGAATCATCAATACAGAGATAATATGAGTCCATGGAACTTGATGAAATCATCAAGTGAAACATAGAGAAAGAAGAGAAAAGAGCCTTGGACAGAAAACCTATAAGTCATTTATGTTTTACAAAGATAATCTACACAATGGCTCCCACAAAAGAATTTCAAAATAGTACCAAAATAAAGTAATATCATGGAAACTTAAAAAGAAGAGAATGTCAAGGGCAAGAGGATGCTATATAAAGTCAAAGGCTGTGAAAGGAAATGAAGTCTAATTTCTCATCTAAATTGGAATTCTCTAACTGATTGCTTCCACATCAAGTATCTCTCCTCTTCTCCAGCCCCACTTTTAGCTTTTTTATATTTTGTCTTCTAACATTAGATTTAAGCTTTTTAAAGATAAGACTATTAATTGATAAATGGTCAAAGGATATGAACAGACAATTTTCAGATGAGGAAATTAAAACTATTTATAATCATATGAAAAGGTGCTCCAAATCACTATTGATCAGAGAAATGCAAATTAAGACAACTCTGAGGTACCACTACACACCTGTCAGATTGGCTAAAATGACAGGAAAAGATAAAGATGAATGTTGGAGGGGATGTGGGAAGACTGGGACTCTGATGCATTGTTGGTGGAGCTGTGAACAGATCCAGCCATTCTGGAGAACAATTTGGAGCTATGCTCAAAAAGTTATCAAACTATGCATACCCTTTGACCCAGCAGTGTTTCTATTGGGCTTATATCCCAAAGAAATCATAGGAGAAGGAAAGGGGCCCACATGTGCAAGAATGTTTGTGGCAGCTCTTTTTGTAGTGACTAGAAACTGGAAACTGAATGGATGCCCATCAATTGGAGAGTGGCTGAATAAATTATGGTATATGAATGTTATGGAATATTATTGTTCTGTAAGAAACGACCAGCAGGACGATTTCAGAGAGGCCTGGAGAGACTTGCATGAACTAATGCTCAGTGAAGTGAGCAGAACCAAGAGATCATTATTCACGGCAACAACAATACTATATGAGGATCAGTTCTAATGGACATCATTCTCTTCAACAATGAAATGCTTCAAACCAGTTCCAATTGTTCGGTGAAGAGAGCCATATACACCTAGAGAGAGGGATGTGAAATGTGGACCACAACATAACATTCTCATGTTCTCTATTGAGGTTTGCTTGCATTGTATTTCCTTTATCAGATTATTCTTTTTTTGTAGATATGATTTCTCCTGTACAAAAAATGATGCAATAACTATACATATATTCGATTTCTTAAGTATTCTAACATAATTATCAGGTAGTGGATATCCTGCCATCTAGGGGAGGGGTGGGGAGTGGGGGGGAAAATTTGTAACAGAAAGCTTTGTAAGGGTTAATGTTTAGGAATTACCCATACATATGTTTTGCAAATAAAAAGTATTAATAAAAAAAGATAAGACTATGAATCTTTTTCATATTTTTATATTAAACTCTGTTTACCACAGTACTGACACATAAAAAAACTTCATAAATGTTTTTTGAGTATTATTTATAATTAGGAAATCATTGCTGATTTTGTGGAGAACCATTTCAGTTAGATCTGAAAATAATCTGAAGGAAACTATAGTACCATTGTAGTATAATAACAATAGTCAACACTTATTCTTAAGGTTTAACTTTTACCAAAAAAATTATTTTACATAAGTCATCTCATTTGATTTCATAATAATTATGTGATGAAGATGTTGTTTATTTACATTTTGTAGCTGAGGAAACTGAAACTGAATAAAGCTATATGACACGTCTATCAGGGTCATGGAATGTGTTTTAAATTCATATCCCCCAATTCCATCTAGTACTTTATTTACTGTATCAACCTGGCTCTCTAATTTAGAAAAAATTTCCTGAGTGAAATCAGAACTTAAAAGTTACTGTATTAAAATTTTCTATGTCTAATGACTTATCACTTCCAAAAGAATCTTAACTCCCAATTTCACCTTCACCAAAGAAAGAAATACAGCTGAAATTCCTCCACAGATGAGTAACTAGGAATTTCCCACTGATATAAGGTTATACAAAGGGAAAATAATATATTCTCATTGCCTGACTTCAATCTGATTCCCATTGGTATAGCAGCTGCTTCTTGGCTATTCACCAAATTAATTCTGGAGCCAGAATAACACTGGAGATTCATCAGTATGTCTTGAATATTACTCTGCACTTCCCCAACATTTTGTGGTCCCACAAAATTCATGCCAAAAACTCATCATCCATACTACCTCCTAGGCATGATTTTGTATATGTTAGTGGCCTCTGCTTCTTGGGCAATCTCCTATCTAACATGTCTGTGTGGTACCCTCATTTGCTTATTCAATGTGGTTTGCGGGCCTGTTTCCAAAAAGCAGTGAGTCCCTTGTTCTGAACTGACCTGCTCAACTCATAAATAAATAACTCATATTCACAGTCCAACATGGTCTTTTATGACAGATGAGCCATTTCACTTCCTACTTCTGTTCCTGTGGCAACTTAACAAAAGTGGCAGGGAACACATGCAGCTTGTCATAGCCAGGGGTTACATGAACAAATGAAAAATAAAATAAAATAAAGTGACAGATTGGATGAGACATCCTGTTCCTCTTTTCCCAAAGTCCTCCCAATCTGTTCACTCAGAAAAGGCTTTTGGACAAGCCCCCACTTTTCTTTCAATCTCCTTTGTGTAGGTTTTTGGAGGAGAGGAATTCTTCCCCTCTGAGGAAGAAACATTCAATATTTATTGAGGTTAGGTTTCACACAAACTGTTTTTTTGATTCATGAAAAGAAATTCATTTATAAAAAAATTAGCACCTTTTAATGTGACTTTACTATCAAAGTGGCTCCTTGATCCAAAGCAAATGTTTGGAAATTTGATTTAAATATGTTTATGATCGTCACAAAAATTAATGACCAGTTCAAAAAATACAAAACCTTCTGGATGGAAGGAATGTTAGAGACCAATTAATCTTGTCACAGAAGCCAATTAATTTTGTCATTTCTACCTCCATAATATTTCTTGAATATGTACATAAATGATTAGCTCCGGATCTCACTACTTCTCCTCACCTTTAAAGCATTCTTGAATAAGAATCCATTCTAAATCATGCTGGTTCGGCAGCCATTCAATATTTATTGCAAAAATATCAATTGCAAGACATCCACTGCTTCTCAAGGCATCCCAATTGTGGACAGCTCTGGTTACAAGGAGATTCTTTTTTATATCTAACTGACATGTGACATGAATTGAGGACAATGGAAAAAATCTATCTATATCAGTTTTATGACTCATTAGCAAATCCTTTTAAGAGTTCAGCAGTACAGACAGAACCAAGAAGGTAGAGTTAGTAGGAAGCATTACAGTTAGCTTACCCCTAAAAATTCTTCCAAAAATATCTAGAAAATGAATCAGAACAAATATTATTGGGGAAATTTAAGGGGGGAAAACCTAAAAACAATAACTTAAGTAACCTTTCTAGTCCACAACATAAAGAGAGAGAATCCTGAGAGACTTGGAGAGAGATTCTGGCTGTAAGCAAAAGGCCTTACTCCATCATCCAGGTAGAATTGCATAAAGAGGTACCAGATCCATACGAGGACACTACAACCTCAGATAGGATTCAGGAATAAGAACCAGCTGACAATTTTATTAATTATAATTACATCCCAGATCCCAGATCAAAACAAGGAAGGAAGAAATCAGATGACACCTGAACCTCATGCTCATGTGAAGCTCATGCTAAAAACAGGGGAAAATACACAGATGCACACATAGTTGGGTAGAGAAATACATTTCACTCAGCAGCAATATTGGAGAGAAAGGAGAATGGGGGATTGGTAGAAAAATAAAGTAAGGAAGGTAATTATCTTCCTTTAAGCAAAGCAACTAGAGATATATAAAAATAGCTATAATTTTATACAAGGAGAGGGCTAAGATTATAAAGAATTGGAAACTGAAATAATACCTATCAAGTGAAGAATCACTGAACAAGTTATGTCATATAAATATGACAAAGGAATAGTTTCAGAGAAACCCAAAAAGACTTGTATGAAGTGATGCAGAGGGAAATGAACACAACCAAAACACAATTTTGTTCAATGACAATAATATCATAAAGATAAACAACTTGGGGAAAACATTGAGACTCTGACCAACCAAACACAATTTTTGAGTACAATGAGATTATATAGGTATGCATGAATGCAGGCATACAGAATCTTATGTGTATACATGTCTATATACACAGATATGAGTGTGCTTATATGTTGATATGGGGTGTTTTTGCATATGTGTGTATGTGTGTGTGAGAGTTTTATAATATTTATGAAACAGTATAGTGCCTTGCACATTGTGTATACTTAATAATTATTTATTATCCATTTTGTGTATGAGCAATATAGAAATTTGCTTTGTTTGGTTATACATATTTGTAGCACTTTTTGTTTCTCATTTGATCTCTTTTCGGAGAAGGAAAGAGGAGGAAAAGAATGCATTTTTTCTGATTGAAAAATTAGATTAAATTTTTTAATCCATATTTTTAAATTAAGTCCTTTTTTAATTTAAAAAAATGAGGAACAGAAAAAAGCAGTATTAGTAGCTAAAATATGATGTTTGCTTTCTTGATTATCTGTAATTTCAACTTTTTCCTTAGCAAGATACCCATTACAATTGATAATTGAGCACCCAGCTATATATGCTACCAAAATCTAAATAAACATCCCAAAATTTATGTGGTCACTATATATATATATATATATATATATGCATATATATATATGTATATGTATATATGTATGTATGTATGTATATACATATATATATATATATTGTGTACCAATCAAGTCAATCAGCTAATCCAGCTTATCATATTCTCCTATCCATGAGTTTTTTTTCAATTTTTTTTCTTGGATGTTTTTTCTTTAAGTATTATTATCATCATCAATAAAAATCTATAATAATAACAAGAATTTATATAATTATTGTATGCTTATAAAGCACTTTTTTTCTCTCAGTGCTTTTTTTATTTAAAAAAAGAGGAAAAAAAAGGAATACAAAACAAAAGAGAACATTGTTGTGTGTCGAGCAGAACATCAGGGAAGATTCAACAAATTATGTGTGTGTGTGTGTGTATGTAGGTGTATACATATAAATAACAACAAATTACCAGTTGAAGAATATGTATATATATATATGTATGTATATATATATATATTATATTCGCAAGTGTCCATCTTTTCTTTGCTTCCTTATAAATTGTTCTTTTGTTCTCTGCTGCACAACTCTTTTATTTTATTCTTCCCCCCCTTTCATCCCTGTCTCTCACCCCCAAGCAGGGTTTAATTAAGAAAGGATATATTTGTGTATACATATATGTAGATATATACTTATGTATACATACATATGTATGCACACACCTGGCCCCCTCACCTACACATACATATCTTTCCTATTCCTTCTAACTCTGCTCCTAAACTTGCCTTGCTATTACTTAACCTCTCTCCACCTATAGATTTCTCCCTTGTCTTCTACCCTCAACCTTTGCTTACCCCTCCTCCCTCACTCACTTTTTTATAGATATTGGAGGGTACTATACTCTTCATGGTATATATGTAGTAAAGTCTATGTAATTCAATTCATATGTGAGTAGGTTTTCAGAATTACAAGCCTTCTACCCCTTCTAATGCCTCTTTGTCTATTTTTCCTTTGCACCTCATTTGTATAACATGATTCCTATTTTTACCTTAACCCTGTCCCAATCTTTCTTTATAGCTACCCTATTGTTGTCAATTTTAAACATTCCCCATTAATATATATGTATATGTGTGTGTGTATGTGTGTGTGTGTGTGTGTGTGTGTGTAATTTGTGCATGCTGGATTCCTTGAAATTGATCTTTCATATTGGCTCTTATATGTTAATTTTTTTAATTTCAGGTTTGGTTGTAGAAAGTCTGAAAATCTCCAAGTTTGTTGAATTTCCATTTTATCTCATTTGTTATAAATAATTTTGCTGGATATGATATTTTTGGCCACAAGTCTAGTCCTTTTGATTGTTGGTAAATATAATTCCAAGATCTGTTATGTGCTTTCTAGAGCCCTCAAGTTGGGGTGACAAAATATGTTATACTTTCTAGAGGCTCCACACTGGAGTGACAAAATATACTATGCTTTCTAGAGCCCTCAAACTGCGGTGAATTAAAATATCTCTGGAGGATCTTGGGACCAGCCTGAGTCCTTGGTCTTAGTGGAGGAGTGATGAGGCAAGACTCACGTGGATGGTCAAAGATGGAGTCTGTTTAAACAAGGCAGCTTTCCATCTTATATACCCTATCACCATGGAGTACTATGCATGCACCAACTTATTAGTGACAGATATTTCCTACTTCAGTATAATTCTGCTTCAAGTAACCATAGGTGGTCACACACACCCTGACTTCTCAGGAAGGCTGAGAGACCTTAGGAGAGATGGGGAGCTGAACCAGACATTGTCAGCAGGTTCCCTCTGGGCTAAACGGTTTTATACCTCATCCACAGTTCCCCCACTACCTGTGACTCTCTACCAGGATCTATGGTCTTTTATTGTAACTGCTGATAAGCCCTGTACAATTCTAATTGTAGCTCCAGCCTATTTGAATTTTTTTTTGCTTTTTTTCTGAGGCAATTAAGGTTAAGTGGCTTGCCCAGGGTCACACAGGTAGGGAATGTTAAGTGTCTGAGACCAGATTTGAACTCAGGTCCTCCTGACTTCTGGGGTGGTGCTCTATCCACTGTGCCACCTAGCTGCCCCCTATTTGAATTTTTTTTCGTGTTTCTTGCAAAATTTTCTCTTTGACCTGGAGATTTTGAAATGTGGCAATAATATCCCCATGTGTTTTCCACAAAGAATCTCTTTGAGGTGGTGATCAGTAGGTTTTTTCTATTTCTACTCATGTTCTACCACTCCAGGACAATTTTCTTGGATCGTTTTTTGCATTATTGTGTCAAAGTTCTTTCTTTCTTTTTTTGTTTTTTTTTTTTTTGGTCACAACTTTCAGGCAGTCCAATTATTACTATTTTTAATTCTTCATCTGTTCTCCAGACCTATTGCTTCTTTTTTCTTTTCTTTTATTAAAGCTTTTTATTTACAGAACATATGAGTGATTTTTCCATACTGACCTTTGCAAAATTTTCTGTTCCAAATTTTTCCCTCCATCCCCCCCCATCCCCACCCCTAGATGGCAAGTAGTCTAATACGTGTTAAATATGTTAAAATATATGATAAATCCAATATGTGTATACATATCTACATAGTTATCTTGCTGCACAAGAAAAATCAGATCTAGAAAGAGAAAAAAAAAAAAACCTAAGAAGGAAAACAAAATGCAAGCAAACATTCACAGAAAGCATTAAAATGCTGTGTTGTGGTCCATACTCAGTTCCCATGTCTCTCTCTGGATGTATATGACTTTCTTCATCTCTGAACAATAGGATTTGATTTGAATCACCTCATTGTTGAAGAGAACCATGTCCATCAGAATTGATCATCTTATAGTCTTGTTGCTGTATATAATGATCTCCTGGTTCTGCTCATTTCACTTAGCATCAGTTCACATAAGTCTCTCCAGGCCTCTTTGATATCATCTTGTTGCAGACCTATTATTTCTTATAAGATGTTTTATGTTCTATTTTTTCATTCTTTATAATTGGTTTTGTCATTTCTTGGTCTCTGATAGCTTCACTAACTTTCCTTTGCCCAACTCTAATTGTCAATTATTTTCATCTTTGAGATGCTGTATCTCCTTTTCTAGTTGGCTAACTCTTTTTCATAATCTTGTTTTCTTGGATGGTTTTTAATTTTTTTAAAGTTTTTCCTCCATGTCTTTCACTTGATTTTTATATTCTTTTTTGAATTCTATAAATTCTTTCTGGGTGGGGAGCCATTTCACATTACTCTTTGGGATAGAAGCTTTTTAAAAAAAAAATATTTCAGTGTCCTCCTCTGAAGATGAATCTAAGTCTTTCCAGTTTCCATAGAAAGTTTCTATGGTGGGGTTCATTCTTCACTGCCCGCTCATTTTCTTTCTTTCTTTTTAATAAAAAGGAATTAGTATGAGCATCTGTAATCATGGGGTGGAGAGATGATGCCTTTAGCTTCATTTGAGCTCTCCCATCTGACCTGGAATCCCAAAACAAGAGTTCCACCCTCCTGCTTGTGTCCACAGCCAGCAGGTTCCCTATTGCTTTTGTACTTACAGAGTTCCTTCTCACCCAAGGCTCAGTCTCTGTAGCAAAGTTGGGCCTGATGTTCCTAATCAGCCAAGGTTGCCTCAGTTTTCTGGGACTCAGACAGAGACTCCACAAACAGTCTGTTAGGTAAAAGTATGTTTAGTTCCTGCTGAGGATTCAATCAAACCAGTCTTGCTGCAGAGCTTCCCACTTGATGTTTCTGCAGAACTAGCCTGAAGGTGTTTGCACTTTGCTTGTTGTCCTTTAGATCTTATCAGGTTGCACCTGGAGGACTCCTGTTCTGTCCCAAATCTTGATTTTTCACCAATCTATGATTATCCTGAGGAACAAAATTGTTCCATTTGTGGGGGAAATAGGGAAAACTATTCTACCATCTTCCCAGAATCCTCCTATAATATGTAAATATACATTACAATAGTATAATAACTAGAATTATATAATTTTGTATGCTTTATAGCACTTTACATAGTTTATCTTATGTGATCATTTCTTTGATAATTTCATTTTTTATTTTTTTTGTTAACATGTATACTAACTTTTAAAATACACATTTATGAATCATGTTGGGAGAGAAAAATCAGAACAAAAGAGAAAAAACACAAAAGGAAAAAAACAGAAAAAAGTGAACAAAGCATGTGTTGATTTACATACAATATCCATTGTTTTCTTTCTGAATGCAGATGGATGTTTTCTATCCAAAGTTCATATTCATATCAGTAGTCACTCAAAAACTCTAATTTCCCAGTTTTTCAATCTATTTAATTCCCGAGATCATCCCTTCTTCACTTTAGCTGCACTTCAATATGGGCATACATTTGATCTTTCTGTCAATAATAAGTGTTCCACTTCCATGTTAATGAACTCCCAAATTGCTTTATTAGGTGATAATACTTTATCATTCCATGGTCTCTTATACTTAACACTTAGACCTTAGTCTTCAACTCAGTTTGATCTCCATTCCCAAAACCTCCTCCATTTAAATTTTTCTCCTGAGCATTTTTCCTGAACTGTCTAAATTATTTTTCCTTCTCTATCTTCAATATATAAATGAATTAATCAATAAGCATTTCTTCAGTGAAAATGATAGCTGGTAGGTGACTCAAGGCAAGGCCTGGAATGAGGAAGATTAATCTTCCTGAATTCAAATTTGGCCTCAGATTCTTCCCCAACTGTGTCACCCTGGGCAAGTCATTTAACTCTGTCTTAGTTTCTTCATCTGTAAAATGAGCTAGAGAAGGAAATTGCAAACCATTCCAGTCTCTTTGACAATAAAACCCCATATAGGGTTACAAAGAATTAGACATGACTGAAATACTAAATGACAGCATTATTTGTTAGGTAGGCATTTTCTTTAGGCAGTGAGGATAACAGTATCATAAATGAGACAATTCCTTTTGTTGAGGTGTTAATATTCTGAGGAAGACTTCAAAGGCATTTATGGCACACAGAGAATAAATATATAAAAAGAAAATAAATACAAATAAACTCAAAGTAGCTAAGGAAAAAAAAAGTTTGAGAGAGCAATTAAAAGTACTAATCTTTCCTATGAATTTTCCCTTGATACATAGAAACAATTCAATTGACCAAGATGATTGCTTGATCAGATCATATTTCTTATGCTCTTGTGAATATACGAACATGTATTGCAGTAACCACTGTTACATCCCATCCCCTCCTCCAAAGGATTTTTAATTAATTTCATTTTTCATGAAGAGGAGACATAGCTACAGTAGAATTAATTTAGGAGTGAAAAACCTTTCTTCTAATTAATTCCAAAGATGAATTTGCCTTATTCCATTAAAAATATACAAAACGGTTACTGTGTTCTACTAACAAAATCCCCTTTCCCATTTGGGTAGCCCAACTCCCATACCTTGACCCTTTGGTACATCAAATCATCTTTCAGTTCTCCCCTGTTCTAGAATCCCTCACCCACTAATTCAATTACCAATATTGCTTTTCCATAGTCCAGTCTTGTATTATTACAATCACCTACATACTTCACTCCTATATATAAGCTGCTGAACTCACTCTAAGGAAATCACAAAAACATGCTGATTACTGTATTACAAATTTATCTTAGCTCATCTCTACTAGGTCCTAATAGCAGTGAAACAAACATTCTACTACTCCCTAATTAATATGTGTATCTCACTCTCCACAATTCTTTTCATTTCTGTTAAGATACCTACATCACCATACACACACATACACACACACACACACACACACACACACACACACACACACAAGAAATAAGGATATTCAACAAAACCTCCCTTTTATCCCTTTTATATCACTGACTTCATTTAGACATTTTCTCCATGATCTTCAACCCTATCTCTTCTGAAACAGTGGCCCTTGCAGAAGCAAACATCTCTTCATATATCCATGATTCCATCTCTTCTCCTCCTTTTTTTCAAGAAGATTTCCTACACTATTGTCCTCATTATCTTTTAATGATTTTTAATCTCTTTCTAAATACTGGATGCTTCCACACTGATTACAAATATTCTTACACCTTTCCCAACCTTAAAAAGCCTTCATTTAATCCTTCCATCTCGTGTAGCTTACCTTTGTTCACTTAACTAGATAAACTTGAGGAAGACACTAGATCCCTCCAGGTTCCTTTCCTTTCTGAACCTTTGGCCATCTGACCTCTCCTCATCAAATGAAATGTCCAGCTCCAAAGTTATTTGTGATTGCTTAATTATCAAATCTAATGGCATTTCCTCAGTGGCACTTTTTCTTGATTTCAGTCTAAAGTATGAAACTGCATTTTTCTCTTCTAAATTTTCTTAAAATTATTCTCTTTTCTTTATCCTCCCCTACTTCATTTACTCAGTCTCATTTTCATGCTTTTTATCTATATTAGTCTCACTAAACACATGTTTCCCACAAAACTTTGTTCTGGACTCTTTTCTATTTTCTATCTATATGATCTTAGTTGATGAGCTCCCATAGATTCAATTGTCAATCAATATAGATGATTCTCAAACATGTATGCTTATGTGCATATATGACACAGAGAATCCACAATTAGTAGACAGAGGGTAGTTATAAATTCAACAGAGGAGTAAGTGGTCAGTAGGAGAATCAAGAGGGTTGAAAGAGCAATGTCAGAAATACATAAAGATATTTAGATATAGATATATACACATATGTTTATACACACACACACATTTAATTTTTTTCTGAGCCCCAGTCCAACATTACAATAACTTTTCAGACATTTTCAGAATTTTTCAGGCATCTCCAGCTCTATATGCTAAAACAGTACTCATTATCTTCCTCTCTTCCAAATGCTACTGTAATCCAGACTTCCTTCTTAATATCAATCACTACTAAACTCAAATGCATCTAAACTCATTCTGTGCAGCCCTTGATGACTCACTCACATTCACCCCACATATCCAGTTAAAAGACTGGATTTGGCAAAAACCAAATCTTGACTTCATAATTTCTAACTTCATAATAAATTATATACAGCCCCTTCTCTCTCTATTCATATAGGAACCTCTCCACCCTTCATTTTAGGCCCATGTAGCTTTTCACCTGGACTATTGAGTATTTTTTATTGTTCTTCCTGACTTAAGTATCTCCCACTTCCTCACTACCTTCCATCCAGACCCAAACATGATTTCGTTAAAGCACAGGTTTGAGTACATACATTTCTCCTCTCTACATTAATTTCAGATCACAAACTCAAATATCTCCCTATTACCACTAGAATTGGCTGTACTGTCTTATTTGTCCTTAACCTAATTACTTCTTATCATGATTTTCTACTGGCTGTTTCCCAACTTTTGCAGTGATTCCCCCCTCTTAGTTTCCCTCTCTTTTCCTTCAATTTTCAGTTCAATTTCTACCTATTTTCCAAAGGACTTTCACCTTTTACCTAGCATTCCTTCTGAAATTAGTTTCTATTTGTGATAGAAAGACATAGATAGATAGATAGATAGATAGATAGATAGATAGATAGATAGATAGATAAATCTAGAATGTATCAATCTATCAGCTATCTAGCTAGCTATCAAATATTTATCAAGTTATTTAAATAACATTTCCCCACTTGGAATATGAATTCTTTGAATACAAAACTAGTTTTGCCTTCTTCCATCTCTTCAGCACTTAGCAAATTGTTTAATATATTATTGTCATTGTTATTCAGTTTTTCAGTCATTTCTGATTCTTAATGATCACACTTGAAGTTTTCTTGGAAAAATAATGAGTGGGTTATATTTCCTTCTCCAGGTAATTTTTACAAATGAAGAAACTGAGGCAAACAGATTTAAATGATTTGTCTAGTCAAATAGCTAGTAAATGAGGACTGATTTGAAATCAGGATGATGAGTCTTCCAAGCTTAAGAACTAGCTCTCTATCCACTGCACTATCTAGTTGCCCCTGTTTAATAATAAGTTGTTTAAAAATACATTTAAACTGACTCACTCATTTGGAGACCAAACAATGGAATATACTTCTTTTCACTGAAAAGCAATGAAATATGGGAACGTATGATTTCATAAACCATCACTTATATCTGTTGTCTCAATTAGTTTTGCCTAACAGCTTTTCCTTACTACAAAATTTATTCAATATAAGGAAGAGGGGAGGAACATTAAAAATGAATGTGATGTAAAATCAAAAACATCAATAAACTTAAAAATTAAAAAAAACACTTTCCTTACCATTTTTCAGAGAGTGAAGGTATATAAAATTATTTCTTAGATGACTAAAATAAGTGGAATGTTGTACCTGCTTCCTGTTATTTATACATGAGTCAGTAAGGTAATAAAAGGGCTTGGAGGGCCAAGAGATTGTATACTCTTGCATGTCCTATGGTCAAATGAAAATGAAATCGGTCCAGGTTCAAATATTTTATTCTAAACCAGAATTTCTGAGAGACTAGCAAGTTTTAATGGTGAAGCATATTTACACACATACACACACACACACACATACCCACAGACAAATATTAGGTAAATTTTTGCCAGGGATTTCAAGACTTTGGTATTTCAAAGGCAAAAATGTTTCAAAATTCTTTTCCAGAGTATTTTTAGTTATATTCACCTAGGATGCTTTCCTATCTCAATGTCACAAAATGGTGAAGAAATATTTTTAAAATAGTAACTAAAGCCAATGAAATCCCTCCATTCCTTGAATACTGAGGAAGAAAAAGTCTTTATAGTCTAATATATATCACTTTTACTATAAGGCATAAACATTTATATACAAAGAAAGAATTACTACAAAATTTGTACAATAATCTAACAAGCATACTGTAGTACCGAGCTCTCTGTTAAGAAATAAATAAGTTACAAATAAATATAGCACAAATACACCTTTCTAATGATTTCACATTATATTCCTTGATAAATTGCCAACAATGTTTCTAGTTTCACCCCAGCATGCATAGCTACCATACACTGAAAACAAACAGATTACAGAAGCTGTAAAGATACTTTGAAGCAGCAGACAATCAATAAATGGATCAACATCTATCAAATGGGTCTTATCCAGTATCCCAATCATTTCAAGTATGTTCCTTTTTGGTAAGTGCTTCACCAGTCTTCAATTTTAGTAAATTGTTCTCCTCTCCCTTGGATTCATGGAAATATAATTTTATCCTGCTAAGTTACACTTGATTACAGTTTATTTCAAGAGAACTGAGTTTGCTATTTTCTCAAATTACTCTTATATGTGTTCAACTCTTTAAGAATTTATGCTGAGGGGGCAGCTAGGTGGCGTAGTGGATAGAGCACCAGCCCTGAAGTCAGGAGGACCTGACTTCAAATCTGATCTCAGACACTTAACACATCCTAGCTCTGTGACCCTAGGCAAGTTACTTAACCCCAATTGCCTCAGCAAAAAAAAAAAAAAAAAAAAAAAAGAATTTATGCTGAGAAAAAAAAAATACATGTCTTTTAAGGAGTTCTGAAACATTAAATTCAAGTTCCCTAAAAACATTTCATTTTTGTTTTCTTAACAAGATATGTCTATGCATTAGCAGAACTCTTTCTAACATTGTTAGTGTTTAGAAGAACACTGTCATATGTGGAATAGAGTACAGTAAGGCTGAAAGGATAGGAAGGTACCAGGATATAAAGGACTTTAAAAGCCTTTCATTTTTTATCCTGTAAGTTTGAATAAACCTGTAGTTTATTGAATAGGGAAATGAAATGGGTAGCCTCTACTTTTAGGAGATCATTTTGATAGTTTAATGGAAGGTGTTCTAAAAGAGGAGAAACTTGAGTTAGGGAGACTAAACACAGGTCTATTACAGTAGCTCATACATGAGATAATAAGGACCTTAATGAAGATAGAGAAAAAAAGAACTATATCAGAAATATTGTGAAAGTAGAATTGACAGGACTTGGTAATAGTTTGGATATGGAAAATGAGAGTGATGCGTCAAGGATGTCACATAGGTGATTGAGGGAATGGTGGTAACTTCAACAATAATAGAGAAATTAGAAAGAAGAGAGGATTTGACAGAAAGGGAAAAAATGGTTCAGTTTTAGATAGTTGGCTTTAACATATCTATTGGACATCCTATTTAAAATGTCCAAAAGGAAATTAGAGATGTGAGTCTGGAGATAAGGGAGATGTGAGTCTGGAGAAAGGGAAAGAGATTAAACTGGATAAATATATCTGAGAATCATTTGCACAGAAATGATAGGTGAATTCACGAAAACTGAGGTAAATGAAATAGTTTGAGAGAAGAAAAAAAGGAAGGGCCAAGACAGAATCTTGGAGGACATCCACAATTTTTGAACACAAACTGGATAAAAATTCAATACAAAAAATTGAGTAGTCAGTAAGAGAACCAAGAGAGATTAATGTCAGAATCAAAAGAGAATATCTAGCAGAAGTTCCATGGTGTCAAAAGCTATAGAGAGATCAAGAATGAGACTACTTGTATTTGGGTTTCTCTTATTTTATATTGCCTTTTCCTTATATCTCTATCATCCATATATTTGTCATTACTATTTTATTTTCTTTATCCCTCTCCTCATCTAAAAATATTTTTTATTAATATTTAGCAATAAAAATTGGTCTCCTCAACTCCAAAAGGACATCCAAGAGACAAAGAGAAACCATTTCAGAAAAGCAGGAAGGATGTTCTAGGTCATACTGTTTTGGACTATGTTTACCTTACCACACACAGAAACAAATATGTGCATAATGTAAGGATATTTTTTGATAATGGATAAAATAATACATTTGGAATCGACCTGAGTTCAAAATTCAACTGAAAGATTTAATAGCCACATTATCCTAAGAAAGTTATAATACACATCTACAAAATAGGGATAATAGACCTCTAACTCACAGATTTTTTATGAAGCTAAAATGAGACGTCTGTAAAATGCTTTGACTTCCTTCTGACTTAGAAGTATTGGTGCATAGCATGAATAATGGAACTATGGCAGATAAGAGTGTTGTTGTTTATTGAATGCAATGGTAATGAAGAAGAAAAATAACATTTTTAAAAAGTATTTTGGGCTCAAATTAAATTCCTCTGAAATTCTAAGAACTTTATCACTTGCCATCCAAAGTGATCCATGCTCCACTGTGAATGGATCCAACCATTCTGGAGAGCAATTTGGAGCTATGCTCAAAAAGTTATCAAACTGTGCATACCCTTTGACCCAGCAGTGTTTCTATTGGGCTTATATCCCAAAGAAATCATAAAAGAAGGAAAGGGCCCCACATGTGCAAGAATGTTTGTGGCAGCTCTTTTTGTGGTGATTAGAAACTGGAAACTGAGTAGATGCCCATCAATTGGAGAGTGGCTGAATAAATTATGGTATATGAATGTTATGGAATATTATTGCTCTGTACGAAACGACCAGCAGGACGATTTCAGAGAGGCCTGGAGAGACTTGCATGAACTGATGCTGAGTGAGATGAGCAGAACCAGGAGATCGTTGTACACGGCAACAACAGTACTATATGAGGATCAGTTCTAAGGGACAAGACTCTCTTCAACAATGAAATGCTTCAAACCAATTCCAATTGTTCAGTGAAGAAGGCCATATACACCCAGAGAGAGGGATGTGAAATGTGGACTACAACATAACATTTTCATGTTCTCTATTGATGTTTGCTTGCATTGTATTTCCTTTATCGGATTATTCTCTCTTATAGATACGATTTCTCCTGAACAAAAAAAATGATGTGTGGCAATAACTATACATATATTCGATTTAAGTATTCTAACATAATTATCATGTAGTGGATATCCTGCTATCTAGGGGAGGGGTGGGGAGTAGGGGGGAAAAATTTGTAACAGAAAGGCTTGTAAGGGTTAATGTTTAGTAATTACCCATACATATGTTTTGCAAATAAAAAGTATTAATATAAAAAAAAAACAAAGTGACCCATGCACCAAAATACCAAAATTAGACTTTTCTCTTTTGTTGACCAAATCAGGACTCCTAATCCATCAGGGCAATGGAGAGAATACCCTTCCTTGATAACCCCAAAATTGAACCCATGGTCCCCCTTACCTTTATTAGGGACATGAAATCTAAATGCAACTCAAAGTGTCTCATTGGAAAATTTACTATCACTTTAATACTTGATTCTATGTTGTTACTTTTGCTGTACTCTATCTTCAATAATCTCCTTCCCATTATTGCTTGTAGACCAGGTTCTATAAATTTATAACCAGTATTCTTTCCTCGATACCACCCTATCAGATACACATAAAATTATATATAAAAATAAATGTATAATAAATATAATGAAAGAATACAAATATGCACACATTATATATACAGACATATATACATATATATATACATAATAAATGCAATAAAACAAAAAATAAAATTGGAGAATAGATAACAGTTGGGAGGGAATAGATTTTAGTAAGTGAATAAATTGACAAATGAATGTGATGGGCCCCAAAGATCCTCCACCCAGGGACTCCTAATTTAGAGCCTCTTTGCTAGGTAACTAGGGGCCTTATGACATAGTCTTACAATACCCTAGGGTGTGAGGAAATGTCCCAGTCAAAAGGCTATTTTTGTATACCCTAATCCCACATCTGCTGATTATTCCTTTGACCTTATTAACATACCTCACTCCTGAAAGCAGACATAGATCCACATGCTCATTCCCTCTTCAGACTGTTAGCCAGCTTGACTGCCTTCCAAAATTCCCCCGTAAATGCTCTCCTACAGCTCAGCTATTTTGCTAACCCTCAGTTGAACTTTCTTCTTGAAGTCTAGCCCACTTTTTATTGGCATTCATAAAGATTTGTGATTACAATAGAATTTCCTTCAATTCTTTCAAGCCACCTCCAAACCATTTGCAGAGCACATGAAAAGAATGATCCAGTTGAGTGATACCTTTTTCAAAGCATTGACATTGGATTCAGGAAGGCCTAAGTTCAAATGTAGTCTCATGTGTGACCCCAAATAAGCCACTTCACCTCTTTGTGCTTTCACTTTCTCATCCATAAATTGGAGATAATAGCAACCATCTACCTCCCAGAGTTGTTGTAAGAATATAATGAGTTATTTGTAAAATATTTTGCAAACTTTAAAGTATTATTTGACAATGAAGATAATGATGATGACTATGATGAATGAAGGAATTGAGAGCAAATGCATGGTGCAAAGAACAGGATTGTAATTATGTAGAATAACATAGGTAATGATTCAAAAATAAAAGTTTTTCTTTTATTACAATTATCTATCTGAAGTTTAGTCTATGTTAAGGTATAACTACTTGAAGTCATACTTTTGTTAATTGATTAAGATATTAAAGGTTGAAGAAAACACAAAAATTCAAGCACAATGGAAAATATATAATGTTTTGAATCTAAGCCAGCAAATGCTGTTACCACCCAGTGCGTAATTATCTTTAAGAACACAATGTTTGTGTAGTATCTGTGTGATACATTTCTGTGATCTGATAAGCACATCATAAGCTACATTATGATCACAATGGCTATTCCATTCAAAGATAAAATAGTATGGACAGTCTTCATGCCATTAATTAGAATTGAATGCATAATTAAATTTTGTTCCCAATTAAGACACAATGATATTAAAAGGTCAAGTAGTGAATTATGTGAAAATACTCCAGGCTAAAAGGCTCTTTAAAATTTTCTGTTTGAGTGTCATCCCAGAACAAGTTAGGTGATGGGTCAGATTTCCATTTTGGATCTAGATAATTCACTTTCTTATTAATTAGCTGGGTCATCACAAAAAAACAAAAATGGTAGCAGCTTCTAAGAGGCAACAGGCAAAGAGAGGGAAAGGGAAAAAAAATGTACTGAATATATTGTATGTGGAATTCATGAGTATCTAGCTAATTCCAAAATATGCTTCCAATATAGATTTTTCCAAAGTAGGAATTCCAGCTTGTAAGTCTCCTCTATGTGCCTTTCCAGTTCTCATATTCTATGATTTTATGATGTGTCTCGCCTTTCAGAAAATGAAAGAATGGCAGAATTAGAAGAGGCCTTCAACATTAACGGGTCCAAATAACCTAAATTTTATGACTGAAAAAGCTGTAATCTAAAAGGGATTAATGATTTGCTTTGTCTCATATATATTGTATAGTTATATAAATATGTACCTATTGTAGACGACACTGATATTTTTGTTTTTGTTTTTTTATGACATATTTCATTGACATATGGATCTCCTTTACATAGATAACATTATACTAATGCCAATCAGCTCTAACATTTCAATTTATAATGTTGGAGAATTGCTTTGAGGTACTGAGAGTGTAATTGACATACTCAAAGTCAGTCAATGTATGTTATATACCTCTGTACAACTTGAACCAAGATTTTCCTGAATATGAGACCTATTTTATTTAATATAATATGCTCAGATTCATAGCCTATATCTACAGGCACATACATATGTATGCATACATATGTATATATACATATTTGTCTATATGTATTACATAGATGCATATTGCATATGTAGATGTATATGTGTATACACACACACAAATATGTATTAGGCAGCAAGGTTATTCAGTGAATAGAATACTGGGCTCAGAGCTAATGAAACTTGACTAGATTTGAAGTTTTAACTCAAGTTCAAATTGGTCCTCTGCCATTCATTTTTTATATATCCTTGAAAAGTTCTCAAGTATTTTCTCAGTTTTCTCAGCTGTAAAATAGGGATATTAATACCTCATAAAAATGTTGTGAAGTTCAAATGAGATAATATTGTGGTACCTCTGCACTCATTGCTTTGAAACTCATTGACTTTGGCATTTGACACATTTCTATGAGGAAAAAAAAATCTTTCAGTATTTGATTCTGCTCAGTAGTCATCATACTCGATTGTTGTCCTTGACTGAGAAATAGGAATGTAAGATTTCTCAGGCATATTGCCTAGCCTCTGCTGCTACTGCTATTGCCCTTGGACCATGGGAAGCTCCTTCTCAGAGAGGAGAGGGGTGTGCAAGACTATCAGTTTGGAGCCCACAATGCTGAAGCTGAAGCAGTTGATGGACAGGTCACAGGAGATTTTCTGTAGAATGATGTAGCTACAGCATATAGTCTTGCAGTTCACAGAACAGTAGTACTGGAAGGGATATATAATGGCTGACAAGAAGCAGGAGCAGGAGCAGCAGTGGCAGGAACCCAGTAAAGGCATCTAAGACTCCTGGCATTAACCAGAGCCCTGAGTAGTAAAAGGTGCAGGACCATATCTTCTGCCTTCACATCCAATCCCCACCCCTTCTAAGAAAGCTTTGATGTCATTGGGTGAGGAAAGAATACAAAGTTTGAGGGTCCTCTGAGAAAGTGAGTTAGATCAAGTAAGGACAACCTCAGTTGGATTGGGCTAGACTGTTTTTTTTGTTTGTTTGTTTTGTTTGTTTGTTTGTTTGTTTTTGTTGTTGTGTTTTTTCTCCACAGCTGGAAGCCCTACTTGCCCTTTTGGGGAATTGGGTGAGAAAAATGGTTAGTCTGCACACTAGAGATGTCCACCTTATGAGAAAGATGCATCTGGTCTTACTTTTTGAAAATGAAAAATGATGAGATACCAGTGTATTTGTAAAGCATTTTTAACAGTGCCTAGCACATGATTAAAACTGTATAAATGCCACCTGTTATCAACAGAATTATATAAAATGTATCTATGGATATGTAAGAGATAAATAGATAGATATCCACATATCTGTATTTCTGCCTCACTTCATTTGGCACTAGATTTTTCTGTTCCATAACCCTATGTTCTGCAGTCCCTCAAGTCTTTAGCAGCACCTGTATGATCATTTAACAAGGGGGAAGCCAGCTTCAAGCCTAGAAGAAAATGTAAACACTTTGAAGAAATGAAATCCTGGGACTTACTATCTACCATTTGAGTCTCACAAATTTCATTAACTTCAGCAATGTTATGGATTCCTGGAACAGGAATAGAAATAAAATGAATCTACCTTCCTCACTCTCATAGAAACAAGTCTGTAAGGTCAATCTGTGTGTAGGAAGTATTGGAGGCTAGGGCAGCTGCTACTCTTAGTTTTGCTGTTTAGGAGATTGATGGAACTGTTACAGGTTAATTTCAAGTTCCACCAAATTTTTCAAAATTCCAAATTTAGAGGGAAGAAAAGTTCCATCTATAGTTGAGCTACTCAATATTTATTATGAAGCTCTTCCAGGACCTGATGTACTGTCTGAGAGGGGTGCTTAATAAATATTGGTTGAATGATAAAAATAGCATTTTAATCACAATATCTTTAAATGGTTTTCAAAAGATTTTGTTATGGTCCCTGTAGGTTTTTTGTTTGGATTTGTTTTGTTTTTCTTAAACTAGGCCAAGTACTCAATCATTTACCCTTGATATAGCCCCGCCCCTTTTTAAACTAGGTGACAGAATTTCTGTAGGTAGCAGGAATTTGTCAACAAATGTTTATTAAGTGTCTACAGTCTCTACTATGTACCAAATACTGTGCAAGAATCCTTGTTTTATGAAAACTCATAGCAAAAATAATAGATAATATTTATATATCATTTTGCCAGACATAATATTCATTATCTCATTCGGACCTTTCCGACAATCTGCAGAGTAAGTGAAGCAGTTATTATCCCTATTTTACATACATTATATGATTTACCTAATGTCATATACCTATTAATTTTTTACACTTAGATTTGAACCTGAGTCTTTCAGACTATACAAACTATACTCAGGACTATACATTATGTCATAGCATTTCTCAGCTAGCTTATGCAGCATTGAATAATAGCTAGTACTTATATATCACTTTAAGGTTTTCGAACTACTTTATACCCCTTACAATAATCTTGTGAGATAGATGTTTTCCTCATTTTGCATATGAGAAAAGAGAGGTATAGAAAATTTAAATGCCTTGTCCAAGATCTCAGAGCTAGTCAGTGTCTAAGAGAGAGTTTGAACTAAAGTCTTCTAATTCCAAGGGCTATGCTCTAATTATTGTGTGCCTAGCTGCGTAATCAACCAAAACATTCTAATTCTCAAACTGACCTGCAGTACCATAGAAAAGTTTGGTGGTGCTAAGTACTAGTTTTTAATTTGTTTTGTTTTTTAACTTTACTATTGGAGGTTTTGTTCTAAAAAAGCAATTCAGTTTTATTACTGAAAAAATGGTGATCTATGAATGTAGACAACATGGCATATCACAATTGGATTTGGATTCTCAATATCAGGTTTTATATCTTGACTTGCTATTTACTACCCAAGAGACCTTAGGCAAGTCACTTAGCTACTCTATGTTTGCTTGTGGTTGTTATTGTTGCTTTTAAATGAGAACAACACCTATTGTGTTTCTTCACACAAGATTTAGTCAATAAATGTAGGCAAAGAATTTTGTAAAGCTCAATGCAATATATATATAATATTCATATAATATATATATGTATGTTATATGAATATTATATATGTATTATATATATATATGTGTGGGAGGTATTATTAGCTATAAAATGAGAATGTTAGAGTAGATGATTTCCCTTCTATTTCTAAATGTCAGATCTATGTGAGGAAGACTTCAAGTGTAGAGACCCTCACCTAGGGCAAGGGTTGTTGTTTTGTGGATGAAAGAAGTATAATAGGCTTCTCTTGGCTCTTTTCCTCTCTTCATTCATTCTCCAAGGGAGACTTTTATTCTTGCCAGAATAAAAGACCACTCTGCTCTCCTCAGAAAGAGGGAGTACTTGGCTAAAATTAAACCTCCCTACTCCCTTAAATATCATTAATCTAGGGAATTTGATTGAGTTTAATATAATTTCTAACCACTATGTCATTTTTATTAAAGGGAAGAGAGATATCAAACTCTATATCCAAGGCCTAATTCCCTTTCCCATCAAATACTAGTTCCAAAATGAACACACATTGAAATAGCAAAAAAAAAACCTCATTTACTCAAATTATAGCAAAATAGTAATAAAGCATGAAGGAGCTTTCCCATTGGGAGCAAGATAACTTGCTCAATGAGAGAATGTCCTTAAACTCAACCAAAGGGAAACTCTCCACTATCTCCAGAATAGCAAGCTAGAGATAGGGACAAGACAGAGACTGCCGGCTGGAGTCCTATGCTTAAGCAGTCTAAAGTGGGGTTGGCCTCTTCCATCTGCCCTCTTGAAATTGGAAGACAGAAAGTATGAGGAGCCCAGAGAACACTGAAGAAGCTCTCCTATTCTCACCAGCTTTACCCTTCCACTTGCACAGAACACAGCATTCATCTCCACCAAAGAGAGAATCATACCACTTGGCTTTGAGACAAAGGTTCACAGATGAAAAGTTTACTTCAATTCAACTACACATTTCCATTCAATTCATTTACTAAATATTCTTAACTAGTTACTATCAATGAACTAAAGACAGAAGATACAAAGGTAACAATAATAATAATACTATTTAAGGAGAAATTTAAATTTTGCAAAGCACTTTGTAAATAGTATCTAATTTATCCTTACAACAACTTCTTTACCTGAGATGTAACAGGGTTTGAGCATCTAGAGGCCCTGTGAAAAAATGGCTTAATCCCTATTCTCCAGGAATTTAAATAGTCTAATACAGTTGGTGAATTATCCTTGTTTATTAGATAACAAAACTTACTGTACAAGAATTTTGCTGATATGAATGTATAAATGGTTAGGTGATATGCCAGATTAAGTGTTTGGCCTGGAGTGAAGAATTGTTTTTTTTAATTTCAAGTGTGGCTTCAGATATTTATTAGTTATATGACCCTGAGCAAGTCACTGAACCTTGTTTTTCTTAATTTCATCATCTGTAAAATGAGCTGGAGTAGACCATGGCAAGCCAGTCCAGTATCTTAGCCAAGAAAATTTCAAATGGAGTCATGAAGAGTCAGCCACAATTAAAAACAATTGAATTTTAACTTTATAAAGAAAAAAGCAAGTTTGTCTGATTTTATAGACTTGTTTATAAGTGTATTATTATAAGTCTATTACTTATAGACTTAGCTTATTGATATGGTGCTTTTATTATAAACTGATATGAACACAACTTCAGGAAGATATGATTGAGTCATTTTAAAGATATCAGGGATTGATATTTCTGTATCTTTTGTTTTCAGATCTTGATAGGAATACTTATGTCTTGTCAAAGCTCTGATTTCAAGCAGAATTCAAAATCAGGTGATAGAAAGATTGTAGTTGTTTTTTTTTTTTCCTCCAGTAATCTTGTTATTCACTGGTCTGTGAATGACTGTCAAAAAAGAACAATGTATCCCTTTCAGCGCTGTTGATTAAGATAGTCCATGCAGAAGAAACTTCCAGTCACATAGCAGTCTTTCCATACACCTTTAAGAACAAAGAAAATAATACCATCAGTGTTGGCAGTTTTAAAGGCCAACTACAATGATGTATAGGGATATTATTTTTTCTTCTTCCTTGTGTAGTAAAGATCTTTTCTGTAGTAAGAGACATATTCATGCTACTTGATATGGACCATTTGCTAAGCAGCCCAGATAATGAAGTCAGTTTGTCATGTTTTGCTAGGGATGGCCATTACAGATGTCTAGTTGATTTTCATTTCATGATAAGGTACAGCACAGACTGAGGGATTCCACCTTCATATTATAAAGGCTTTTTGTGGCCACTCTCTGACACTGGGAGAGATTTATTATCTGGAAAAAACAGGTCAATTCATTTGCCTTCTTGAGCAGTGCCTCATATTTAGGTTGTGTTAGATGAGAAAGGCAAGGAATCATTCTTCCTATACACATGACTTTTCACAATTTTGAAGTATGAACTCTTATTGACCATCCACTCAAGTTTCCTCTCTGACAAAAATAAATAGGGGTCATCAAAGTAGTTTCTCAGTGTTATTTCCAAAAGATACATACTCCTTTTGTGTCAAAAGCAATTGATTTATTCCACTAAATCCTAGCTTATTTTGAGGGCATGACTTATGCTACTATCATCACAGCTTCAGTGCCTATTGAAAAACAAAATACCTGACATGTGATATGAAGAATTCTTTTCAGCATTTGTTTAATTCTCTCTCTCTTTTAAAAATAAGAATTCAAGAAGAATTGTCTTCTACTTACAATACCTAGAAGTATGTGTGGAAGAAAATGATTAAGAATAACATATGACATTTGTAGATCCTTATACAATCTGCAAATCCCTTGATGTACATTATCTCATTTAGTACTCACAACAACACTGTGAAATAAAAGACATTATTCTCATTTTACAGATAAAAAAGCAAAAAAGCTAAATTATTTGGCCAGGATCACACAACTTGTTCAAAGATGAATTTTAGCCTATGTCTCCTTAATCCAAATTAAATTCTCTATAATTTGTTATAAAAGATAGACTTCAAAAATAAGTTGTTAGCTATTAGTGATACAATCAAAAGAGACTGATTGAATATCAGTTATATAAAGACTGTGTATTAGATCCTAGAATATAGGAGAAATGTCAAATTGTACAAGATTATATGATTAAGTAGAAAAAATAGAATACATGCATGTGCAAATATATACACATACATACATATATATATATATTTACATACATATAATATATATATAATTTAAAATAAAGTTAGCATATGAAAAATAGTAAATACCTCCTATACATGGGTTCTCCTAAGAACGACTCTTCTTAGAGAATTTTAGTTTTGAACAGTGATTTGAACAAAAGGAAAAATGTTTTTAAACCAATTTCCATCAAGAAAATGTTAAAAATGCAATGAATGAATATACAAGATCAAAACAAATATAAAGCATGCTATGCTTAATACATATCAATTGAATACCAGATTTTTATTTATACTGCACAATGCTAAGCTTTGGAAACACAGAAAAAAAAGGAATTGTCCTGATCTCAAAAGGCATGCAATCTAATTGCCAAGATGTGCCAATCCAGAAAAAGATTAATACCAAGCATACTACAAACCCAAAATAAACAACTTCCTATATAACATAAAATCATATTAGGGAAAGAGGAATATACAATATTTATTTGCTTTCACTGACACAAACTCTCAAGCATAAGACCTTAGGGAAGTTTTGTTATTTCATTCAATAAACATTTTTCAAATATTCATTCTATGAAAAGAAATGTGCCTGACACTTGAAGAGATAGAGAAAATTATGAAATGATTCTTCTTTTCAAGGAGCTTATAACTTATACTCAGACTCTGAGGTTGGGTTCCTCAGAGGGTGGCTGATTATTCTTAATCTCAGGATTCTAAGATTCTGAGGGCTGAATTTCTAGTACTGTATCCCTTTAGCTCCATTGCATTCCTCTTAACAATTAGCCAATAAAATCAATTAGCTTCAACAAAATGAATTTAATAAAATTGTAAAATGAGAATAGCTGGTACAAAACATCTCTCTGCCAGATAACTATCCTCCAAGCAGCTGTTTGAAATATGTAAATATATATATATATATATATATATATACACATATACATACACTCACATATATCTTTCTGTCTATATATATTTGACTAGCCAGCTAGCTGTTTCTTGTCCTCCTCTAGCTCATTTTAAAGATGAGCAAATTGAGGAAAATAGAGTTAAATGACTTTCCCAATTACAGAGCTACTAATTGTCTGAGGCCATATTCTTCTTGAAGCCCTGAAAGAGAACTATATCATCTTTGAGGGAGAACAATGTACTTTTAATAATCCTAAATGTGCTTCTTGTGGTTTCAACCCATTGCTCTTGATTCTGCCCACTAGCTCAAACATAACTAATGTAATAATTATAAACATTTATATAGTACTTTAAGATTTGCAAAAAGCTTTACAACAATGTAAGGTAGGTGCTATTACAATCACATTTTAGACTTGACAAAATTGAGACTGGATAGGGTTATATAACCAGGAATACATTGTACACAATAACAGCAAGAATATGTGATGTTCAGCTATGAGAGACTTGGTTCTTCTCATTGGTTCAGTAGTCCAAAGCAAATCCAAATGTATTCCTGGTTGTTTGTTTCTCTCAGCATTAAGTTCATGTAAATCTTTCCAGGCCTTTTTTTAAAATCAGCTTGTTCATTTTTTTATTAACAGAATATTCCACTATTTTCATATCCCACAACTTGTTCAACTATTCCCTAATTGATGGGCTTCTACTTATTTTCTAATTCTTTGCTACCACAAAAAGAGCTACTACAAATATTTTTGCACATGTGGGACCTTTTCCCTCCTTTATGATTTCCTTGGGATATAGATCCAGTAATAGTACTGCTGGGTCAAAAGGTATGCACAATTTTATAGCCCTTTTCAGCCTAAAAACTACTCCAATCACTGAATTCTTTCCCTGACTACATTCCTCAAAGATTGTGATCAAAGAGATCAAAGACCTTAAATCATCCTTGAATGGGAAAAAAAAAAAAGATGCTACATTTAAGTAAGTAATGGAACTTTTCACTGCAGGAGAGTAGGTTAGAAATCATCTCAACTAGATAAGAGTTAAGTTTGGTAAATGACTTTGATATATTTCCTGAGAACTTAGCTTTGTCCCTTACTTTTTGCTCATTTTTTTAAAAAAGATGTGAGGAAACTGAACAAATCATCTTCCCCAAATAGCCCCAAAGATGCCTTTCAGCAAATTTCCTGAGGTTCCAGATTCCAAAGAGCTCCCTTGCCATTTGATTTAATATTCCTTAGCATCCTATGGCTTTTGCACCACAAACTTCCCTATCATATTTGTATAACATATGGACCCTCCTCTTCTTGGAAACAGTTTTGCTTCAAGGTATACTGAATCCATATTTTTCTATATCAGCCATTTTTCAATAACTGACTTCTAGTGAACTACAAGACTAGCTGCAAAAGCTCAGGTCCTTTGATGTCTCTTTTTATCCTCTTCTTGATCCAAAAAATACACAGCTGAAGAAGGTGGAAGATGCCACAGTTCTGAAAAAGCTTTCCTTCCTATCTAGCCTGACAGAGAGATTTCTTTGGATTAGGGAGACTAATTATATTCAGATGATAACTCTCCTATCTGATGTAATAATATTTTTAATACACTATATGTATTTTTGTAACCACTTCTGCTTAATGAACAGCCATTTTTGTTTTCATTGTTTTGCACATTACATTGAATAATGGCTCACTTATGATGTCCTAAAATTTTGTTTATAAAGAACTGCTTACTCCTAACTCCTTGTAGATATTTTATATTTTGATATCTACCCTGCCAAGCTGAAATGAATTCTTGCTCATTTATTAATTGATTCATTACTATTATTGAACCCTGACTTCAACAACTCAGATTAGTGACAATCTGCTGGGTCCAACCCCAAATCCTATGACACAGGAAAAAGTCTGAAAATTATTGTCAGAAGAGGAAAAAAAAAAATTCTTAATATTTTCCATTGAACTTTAAAAGGTATTTTAAATATTTTCACTCAATCTAATAAATGAACAATATACAAAGACATATAATATTTAATGATAAGTGGATGTTAATGATAAATATCCTACAAAATTTCTACAGATAAATATTCTAAAGGCTGCAGAGCTTTTTTAGTTTACCTAATTTTTATACATATTCATCTTTGTCTGACTGTTCATCACCCCTGTGTACAAAAGGGCTAGAGTCTAGATCATAAGTTTTATAAACAAATTTATGTTTATAAATAACATTCGAAATTTTTAAATAAATTTCAATTGGGTTAAACATATCAACACAAATTATCCCTCAGTTAAAAATGTGGAGGTCTGGAACACTACTGAAATATATGGAAACATTTAGAATACAATTATGAGTGATTATTGTCTAATTATGAAAGTCTTTTTTCTTTTACAACAGTATATCATTTAATGCATATATATGACTTTTATTACATATATCCCAACAAAGAAAAACATACATGAAAGTTAATACATTTTTATATTTGAGAGAGGAGAGAGAGAGAGAGAGAGAGAGAGAGAGAGAGAGAGAGAGAGTACATGCAGCAGTTGGGGGTTCAATTATGAAACAAGATTGATGGCATATCCAGATTCTAAAAATCTCAAAAAAAAAAACCTTAAATAAATTGGTTTTGTCCTTACTTTTTTTCCATTATGTGTGCAATCTTTATAAATAATAGGAATCAGAGGTAAATTTAGCTCAGTATGTCATTAGAAAATTATTTTTCTGGAGGTAAATATATACACAGGTAATTTGTACAGGGGTATACACACACACACACACACACACACACAATAATTTCAGGAAAGAATAAGTACTAACATCTGTGAAGGTGAAGATAATAGAAAAAGAAATTTGGAAAAGTTTTCCATAGACTATGGCATCTTAATTGAGGATCTTGAGAGAAAGAGCCTAGAAAAGCATATGCTATATACCTGAAGATACAAAGAAGTCAAAGTTGACAAATGCAGTTTAAAAAGGAGTAAGTTGTACAATTTGGTTTGAAGAACGAGTATATGAAAGGAAATAATCTGAAATAAATCTGGAAAAGTTTGAGCAAACCAGATTATAGAAGTCTTTAAATTTCAGGCTAGGGATTGTAATTTTATTTTAAAGGCAGAGGCAATGTTTGGAGTGGATGGGAGGACAGCTAGGTTGTAAGTGCATAGAGCCTTGGGCTTCAAATTATGAAGACTCATCTTCCTTAATTCAAATCTGGCTTCAGACTTTACTGGCTATATGATAGTAAGCAACCTGTTTGGTTCCGTTCTCACCTATAAAATTAGGAAAAAGAAAAGGAAATGGCAAATTCCTCTAGTGTCTTTGCCAAATAGGGTCATGAATAGTCAGACATAGATGAAATAACTAAACAACAAATGTCCTTGAATGGCCAGAAGTGTTTCTAAGAACATTTCTTTTCTTTCTTTTTTTTTTTTGAAAGTTACATGTAGAATTTATTATATTTCAAAAGAAGAGCAAGCTGTATATAGTAGATGTAGTTTTTTTTTTAGTATAATCCCCTTTTTCTTTTCTATTTTGTACAAAAAATGCACATTTTATTTGTTATTTATTAAATTTGGGGCAAAATAAGATACATGCAAGTAAAAAGTAAAGGCCTCCTATTATTCCCTATGAATTAATCACCTCACCCATATGAACTGTATCATCAGGTACTGAAACAAAAAGAAACTTCCTAATAGATGGTCAAAGAATATGAATAGTCAGTTTTTCAAAAGAAGAAATCTCAACTATCAATCACCATATAAAAATGCTCCAAATCACCAAAAGAGAAATGCAAATTAAAACAGCTCTGAGGCTACATCTCATATCTATTAGATTGACCAAAAGAGGAAAATGGCAAATATTGAAGAGGTTTGGGGGAAATAGGCACACTAATTCTGGAAAGCAATGTGGAACTTTGTGCCACAATCCTTTAAACTGTACATACCATTTGACCCAGAAATATAGTACAATGAGGCCAATACTTAGGAACATTTCTTTATCAGTAATATGAAGAATAAAAGGGAGAAGGGAAAGCTAGGAAACAGTAAACCAAAATGAAGGCTATTTCAATAATCTAGATAAAAGATAAGTATTTGGAGGAGAACAGAGAATTTGGGAGATTAAGAAGCACATTTTCTGATATTTTGGTGGAATAATCTCTCTACCTATTGATGGCCTAAGTTCAGAAATTTCTCAAGTGCTATTAAATGATAAATAAAATACATCAAACTACACAACAGGTTAAATTGGATAAAATTATCCTCTATTGTAACAACTATTTGTTGTTTTTGGGTAAGAGATATCTGCAATTTTAGCAAAATGGATTCCATTAATAGTTGTAGAAGTATTTGGTAATTTCCTCTGATCTCTGTCCTTAAATAAGTAATGTCTTCTCATTTTGATAACAAACCCTAGCCAGCTACATGGAAATATTCTCCCAGAAATATGCTTTTCCTTTTGCTGATTTCCTATTTCTCAACTCCTCTCTCTCCTATAAAATGTCATAATTACCTATCCTAAATTGCCAACAAATGCTGCTGATTGATTGTGTACTGTATAAAGGTCTGAAATTAAAAAACCAAAAACAAAACTAAATGTATACCCAGAAGTTTAAGCTGTTGTATTAATATGCGAGGGAAACTCTTGACATTTCTTTGCTTTGCCATCAAGTCCAGTTTTTTAACCACAGTCATCTGACCTATTGTAGAGGTCTTCTGAAAGTTCCATTCCTCTTTGTGGAGAAAATGCCTCTAGGGAATAATTTCTAAGTCCATTCTTCCATGTACCAATTGTTGCAATACTAAGCTCTGATTAGCTTGCAGTTTCATTCATAGCCCCACCAAGATCAGATTGATTCTCTTCAACCAATTACAAGTTATTTCCTATTTATCATGATCTGCTTTTATCCACTGATTCAAGACCTCTCTGATTATTTTAAAATGACTAGAGACTTAGTCATATCTTGACTAAGACAATTAGGTGGTAGAGTGGGAGCACTCTAGTCCTTAAGTAAGACCTGAATTCAAATATGACCTTAACAATTTACTATCTGTGTAAATATTTGTGCAAGTCATGTAATCTTTCCTAACTTATTCTTCTTAAATAGAGGTAACACAAATACCTGCCTATCTATAAAAATAAATTAGCCAGTATTTGTAAAGTGCTTTGCAGACTTTTATATTTTAAAGTTAACTATTGTCAATATTTATTATGTCTAGCCTTTCAGTGATTATATTAATTGTAATGGGGGCAGAAACTATAATTCTCAGGGAAGGAGAGTTAAATTATGTATATTTCAAATCCCAGATTGAAATCACAGGGTTAATTATCCTATACTTACAAACAAGACTCATTTACTTATTTACTTGACACAAAATGAGGTGAAGAGAAGCAATAAAAAACAAAGCAAGTCCTAAAGGCCTTTGGAAATGGTAATTGCTTAATTGTTGTCCTTTAATTTAGATGTGTTTTTGTTATTTGTTTAAATGCCTTCAGTAAATTCATCCTCTCATGCTTCCTTATGGTATAGATCATTCAAGAATTCTCATAAATTCTGGCATGAAGCTGGGAAGGCCTCCAATGCAGGTTTAGTGATAAATGCTAAGCTTGCCATCTGAGATCCAGTATAGCTACTGGAGTGAATTTTCTACAAGTCTGATCAAACAGAGATGACTTTTTTTTTTTTCAGTTGTAACAATTCTAGGAAACCATTGCCTCAGTTAAGGTTTTTAATTTTCCATGATTAGAGGGAGAACCTCTAGGAATTAAATCATAGAGCTTTCAAAGAAGCTACTTATTTATAAAGTGTTTTTGTATTTTTTGTACATGCAAAAATAATGTAGCTAATTAACAGGCAAGAGTTAAATGAGGAAATCTCCTAAAAATATGAATGACCTTTTGAATATTTCCCCCAAACTTTCACAAGTCAAAGTGGACTAGCATTATAATACAATTGATAAGGTCATTATCATTATAAGCATTCAAAAGCTTACCAGACCATGATTTTTATTTCCCATAATTAATAAACATGTATTAATGTCTACTATTTGCCAGAGCATTTTATCTTGAGTCCTTTATAGTGCTCTTCAAATAATATTTACTGTTACTGTATACAACATTCTCTTGGTTCTGCTCATTTCAACTCAGCATTATTTCATGCAAGTCTTTCTGTTTTTCTAAAATCAACCTGTTCATCCTTTTTTTAGTGCAGTAGTATCCTATCACAATAATATTTCATAACTTATTCAAACATTATGATTTTTATCATTTTATTAGCAATTTATTGAAAATTATGTAATTGTATTTGTAATTATTAATGATGATTTTTTTTAAATTTTATTTTATTTGCATAACATATGTGTGGGTAATTCTTCAACAATAACCCTTACATAGCTTTCCGTTACAAATTTTTCCCCCCAACT
This sequence comes from Myrmecobius fasciatus, assembly GCA_023553655.1. NCBI lineage: Eukaryota > Metazoa > Chordata > Mammalia > Dasyuromorphia > Myrmecobiidae > Myrmecobius > Myrmecobius fasciatus. The sequence goes on along the minus strand of JAJPUD010006302.1, from coordinate 90,998 downwards.
TCCCCACCCCTTCCCTAGATGGCAGGATATCCACTACATGTTAATTATGTTAAAATATTGGCAAATCGAATATGTGTATACATATTTCCAAACTTATCATTGTTGTGCAAGAAAAATCTTATCTACACAAACAATATATCAGATAAAGGAAACACAACTTAAGCAAACATCAATCAAGGAGTATGAGAATGTTATGTTGTGGTCCACATTGCGCATCCCTCTCTCTGGGTGTATATGGCTTTCTTCAGTGAACAATTGGAGGTGGTTTGAAACAGATTGTTGAAGAGAGCCATGTCCATCAGAATTAATTGTCATATAGTACTGTTGTTGCCGTGTATAATGATCTCCTGGTTCTGCTCATTTCACTCAGCATCAGTTCATGTAACTCTCTCCAGGCCTCTCTGAAATCATCTTGCTGGTCATTTCTTACAGAACAATAATATTCCATAATGTTCATATACCATAATTTATTCAGCCATTCTCCAATTGAAGGGCATCTATTCAATTTCCAGTTTCTAGCCACTACAAAAAGGGCTGCCACAAACATTCTTGCACATGTGGGGCCTTTTCCTTTCTTTATGATTTCTTTGGGATATAAGCCCAATAGAAATGCTGCTGGGTCAAAGGGTATGCACAGTTTGATAACTTTTTCAGCATAGCTCCAAATTGTTCTCCAGAATGGCTGTATCCGTTCACAGCTCCACCAACAATGCATCAGTGTCCCAGCCCTCCCACAACCCCTCCAACATTCATCATTAACTTTTCCTGTCATTTTAGCCAATCTGACAGGTGTGAAGTGGTACCTCAGGGTTGTCTTGATTTGCATTTCTCTGATCAACAGTGATTTGGAGCACCTTTTCATATGACTATAAATAGTTTTAATTTCATCCTCTGAAAATTGTCTGTTCATATCCTTTGACCATTTATTGATTGGAGAATGGCTTGAATTTTTATAAATATGAGACAGTTCTCTATATATTTTAGAGATGAGACCTTTATCAGAACCCTTGAATGTAAAGATGATTTCCCAATTTATTACTTCCCTCCTAATCTTGTCTGCATTGATTTTGTTGGTACAAAAACTTTTTAACTTAATATAGTCAAAGTTATCTATCTGGTTTTCAATTAAGAGTTCCAGTTCTTCTTTGGACATAAATTTATTCCATCTCCAAAGGTCTGAGAGGTGAACTATATTACATTCCTCTAATTTACTTATAGTATCACTCTTTATATCCAGATCATGAACCCATTTAGATCTTATCTTGGTATGTGGTGTTAGATGTGGGTCAAGCCCTAATTTCTTCCACACTAGTTTCCAGTTTTCCCAGCAGTTTTTGTCAAATAGTGAATACTTATCCCAAAAGCTGGGGTCTTTGGGTTTATCAAAAACCAAATTGCTATAGTTATTGCCTAGTTTGTCTTGTGATTCTATCCTATTCCACTGATCGACTACTCTATTTCTTAGCCAGTACCAAATGGTTTTGATGACCGCTGCTTTATAATATAGTTTTAGATCTGGTACAGCAAGTCCACCATCGTCAGCCTTTTTTTTCATTAATCCCCTTGAAATTCTTGACCTTTTGTTTTTCCAAATGAACTTCGCTACTATTTTTTCTAGATCTGTAAGATAATTTCTTGGGAGTTTGATTGGTATGGCACTAAATAAGTAAATTAGTTTGGGTAGTATTGTCATTTTTATTATATTCGCTCGTCCTACCCATGAGCATTTTAAGTTTTTCCAATTGATTAGGTCTGATTTGATTTGTGTGGAAAGTGTTTTGTAATTTAGTTCATATAGTTCCTGACTATCCCTTGGCAGATAAATTCCCAAATATTTTATACTATCAAGAGTTATTTTGAATGGAATTTCTTTTTGTATCTCTTGCTGCTGAACTTTATTGGTAATATATAAAAATGCTGATGATTTATGTGGATTTATTTTGTATCCTGCCACTTTGCTAAAGTTGTGAATTGTTTCTAGTAGTTTTTTAGTTGAGTCTCTAGGGTTCTCTAAGTATACCATCATGTCATCTGCAAAGAGTGATAATTTGGTTTCTTCACTACCTACTCTGATTCCTTTTATCTCTTTTTCTTCTCTTATTGCTAAAGCTAACATTTCTAATACAATATTAAATAGTAATGGTGACAGTGGGCAGCCTTGTTTCACTCCTGATCTTATTGGGAATGGTTCTAGTTTGACTCCATTACATATGATGCTTGCTGAAGGTTTTAAGTAGATACTACTAATCATTTTAAGGAAAAGCCCATTTATTCCTATACTCTCCAGTGTTTTTAATAGGAATGGGTGTTGGATTTTATCAAAGGCTTTTTCTGCATCTATGGAGATAATCATATGATTTTTATTAATTTGGTTATTAATATAATTGATTATGCTAATAGTTTTCCTAATATTGAACCAGCCCTGCATTCCTGGTATAAATCCTACTTGGTCATGATGTATTATCCTGGGGATGACTTTCTGTAATCTTGTTGCCAAAATCTTATTTAAAATTTTTGCATCAATATTCATTAGGGAAATGGGTCTATAGTTTTCTTTCTCAGTTTTCTCCCTACCTGGTTTAGCTATCAGCACCATATCTGTGTCATAGAAGGAATTTGGTAGTACACCTTCTTTCCCTATTTTTTCGAATAGTTTATATAGTATTGGGATTAATTGTTCTTTGAATGTTTGGTAAAATTCATATGTAAATCCATCTGGTCCTGGAGATTTTTTCTTAGGGAGTTGATTAATAGCTTGTTCTATTTCTTTTTCCGAAATAGGGCTATTTAAATAATTTATTTCCTCTTCTGTTAATCTGGGCAATCTATATTTTTGTAGATATTCCTCCATTTCATTTACATTATCAAATTTATTGGCATAAAGTTGGGCAAAGAAACTCCTAATTATTACTTTAATTTCCTCTTCATTGGAGGAAAGTTCTCCCTTATCATTTTTGAGACTAATAATTTGATTTTCCTCTTTCCTTTTTCTAATCAAATTAACTAAAGGCTTATCTATTTTGTTGGTTTTTTTCATAAAACCAACTCTTACTTTTATTTATTAATTCAATACTTTTCTTATTTTCAATTTTATTGATCTCCCCTTTAATTTTCAGAATTATCAATTTGGTATTTAATTGAGGGTTTTTAATTTGGTCTTTTTCTAGCTTTTTTAATTGTAAGCCCAGTTCATTAATCTTCTCCTTCTCTGTTTTACGCAAGTAAGCATCTAGAGATATAAAATTACCCCTTATAATCGCTTTAGCTGAGTCCCAAAAATTTTGGTATGTTGTCTCATTGTTGTCATTCTCCTGGATGAAATTTTCGATTGTGTCTATAATTTGCTCTTTCACCCATTCGTTCTTCAGGATTAAATTATTTAATTTCCAAATAACTTGTGGTCTATTTTCTCCTGGCCTTATATTACATGTGAGTTTTATTGCATCATGATCTGAGAAGGATGCATTTACTATTTCTGCTTTTCTGCATTTGATTTTGAGGTTTTTATGCCCTAATACATGATCAATTTTTGTATAAGTTCCATGAACCCCTGAGAAAAAAGTATACTCCCTTCTATCACCATTCAATTTCCTCCAGAGATCTATCATACCTAACTTTTCTAGCCTTTTGTTAACCTCCCTAACTTCTTTCTTATTTATTTTGGAATTTGATTTATCTAATTCTGAGAGAGCAAGGTTGAGATCTCCCACTAGTATAGTATTACTGTCTATTTCTCCTTGCATCTCTCTTAACTTCTCCTCTAGGAATTTGGATGCTATACCACTTGGTGCATATATGTTAAGTATTGATACTGCTTCATTGTCTATGGAACCCTTTAGTAAAATGTAGTTTCCTTCCTTATCTCTTTTAATTAGATCTATTTTTGTTTTTACTTGATCCGAGATAAGGATTGCTACCCCTGCCTTTCTTTGTTCACCTGAAGCATAGAAGATTCTGCTCCAGCCCTTTACCTTCACTCTGTATGTATCTCTATGTTTTAGATGTGTTTCTTGTAAACAACATATTGTAGGATTCTGGCTTTTAATCCAGTCTGCTACCCGCTTCCGTTTTATGGGAGAGTTCATCCCATTCACATTCACAGTTAAAATAACTATATCTGTATTCCCTGCCATCTTATTTACCCAGAGTTATGATTATCTCTTCCCTTTCCCCTCTCTCCCTTCCCCCTCCCCAGTACTTTGCTCTTGATGACCACCTCCCACCAATAATCCTCCTCCCTTTATACTCCCTCCCTCCCCTTTACACCTTTCCCCTAATCCTTCTATTAGTTTATCCCTTTCCTTTTCTCCCCTCCCTCCTACCTTCCCACAAGGAGGGTCAGTGCTTTCTTTGAAGCCAAAAGTGTCTGATATATTCTCTTAGAGTCCAATCTAATGAGAGTAAAGTTTACACAATACTCATCACCCTCCCTTCTTTCCCTCAATTATATTAGATCTTCTATGTCTCTTTATGAGATTTTGCCTTATTTTACCTTCTTTATTTTTACTTTATTTTGCCTCCTTTTCCCCCCTCCCCCCTTTTTCTTTTTCAGTATGGTATCCCTTCCACCTCTATTTTCTTTTCCATGATTATCAAAGAAAAATCAAATTATACTGCCATTCTTTAAAGGATACCTATAGTAGGAATATAGTTCTCAAGAGATTTCCTTTTTACCTTTTTATGTTTCTCTCGAGTTCTCTATTTGGAGGTCAAATTTTTTGTTCAGATCAGGTCTTTTCATTAGAAATAGGTGAAATTCTCCTGTATCATTGAATGACCATCTTCTTCCCTGGAAGATCATGCTCATTCTAGCTGGATAACTTATTCTTGGCTGTAATCCGAGTTCTTTTGCCTTTCGGAATATCTGGTTCCAGGCCCTTCGATCCTTCAATGTGGAAGCTGACAGATCCTGTGTAATTCTAATGACAGTTCCTCAGTATTTGAACTGTTTCTTTCTAGCTGCTTGCAATATCTTTTCCTTGGTGCGATAGTCCTGAAATTTGGCCACGATATTCCTTGGGGTTTTAATTTTGGGGTCTCTTTGTGGAGGTGATCGGTGAATTCTTTCAATGCCAATTTTGCCTTCTGATTCTAAAACATCAGGGCAATTCTCTTTCATGATTTCCTGGAAGATAGCATCCAGGTTCTTTTTTTCATCGTGGCTTTCAGGGCGTCCAATAATCCTTAAATTGTCTCTCCTGGATCTGTTTTCCAAGTCAGTTGTTTTTCCTAGGAGATATTTCATATTTTCTTCTATTTTTTCATTTTTTTGTTTTTGTTTAACTGATTCTTGAAGTCTTATTGAGTCATTTACTTCTATTTGTTCAATTTTAATTTTTAAAGTATTATTTCCTTCAGTTATCTTTTTTTAGCTCCTTTTGTAGCTGGCCAATTGAATTTCTTGATTCAATGCATTCTTTTTCCATTTTGCCAGCTTTATTTTTCAGTGAATTGTTGTCTTTTTCCAATTCACCAATTTTGTTTTTCAGTGAATTGTTGTCTTTTTCCAATTCACCAATTTTGATTTTCAGTTCACCATTTTTATTTTCCAGTGAATTGGTGATTTTTTCCAATTCACCAATTTTGTTTTTCAGTAAACTGTTTTCTTTTTCCAATTCACCAGTCCGATTTTCCAGTTTTTGATATTTCTGTTGCCCTGATCTCAATTTATTTCCCCATTCTTCTTCTAGCTCTCTTTTGAGATTCTTAATGCAATCATCCAGGTAAGCCTTCTGAAAGGGAGACCAACTTAAGTCTGCCTTTGTGGCTTCATCTGGGATTGTTTTCATAATGTCAGAATCTGGGGACTGTTCTATTTTTTCTCCGTAAAAGCTTTCTATGGTGAGAGCTCTCTTCTGCTTCTTGCTCATGATTTAAAGTTGGGATATTGGTCAAGACTAGAGAAAACTGCAACGATTTGTATTTGCCCTGGGGCAGTTTGCCGAGTTGACTTCCGGTCTGAGGCTGGTCGGGCTAGATTCGCACTAGGACCACGTTTTCAGCTGTTCTGGATCCACCCTTTTCCAAAGGCAGATCTGCCAAAGCACCTGCCCGCAAGCAGAGCAAAGTGGCCCAGGCGTCTCCCAGGGGCTTCCTGGGTGCCCAAAATCCGCCCCTCTATCGCAGCCCTGACTTCCGCCCCAGCTGGAGTCTGATTGCGACCAGCGGCCGATTTCCCCTGAGGCTAACCTTCTCTGGAGTTCTTTCACTGTAGATCTTTGATAGAAGTGCGTTGTAGTCCGAATGCTTGGAGTTGCTCTCACTTAGAAACCAGTTGGAAGGCTTACTTTGTCTGAGTTTGAGGGAATGTCCTGGGAGTTCACAGAGAAAGCTGTCCGCAGTTCCTAATGATGATTTTTTTAAGGAAAATATGACAGCAGAGAAAGTACAAATAAATTTTTTTTCAGAAAATTTTTTTTTCTACAGAAGAGGGGAGATTCCAATTAGACTATTTTGTTTGTGTGAGTATGTATCACAGATGAATTATTGGGTTGTGAATAGGAAAAAAGGATTCATCTTTTTTAATTTGAACAAGATTGTTTTCTTCTATAAACATTAACCTTCCTCACATTCTTGCCTTCTGTGACTAAACCCATTTTCCTCACTAAATTTAGTACTTTGTACAATTTTTTAATTTTTTTTTTTAATTTTAAGGACCCGATGAAATCAGTTGAAGAAGGAAAAACTGCTGACAAAGTGGAAGGACTGGTGGGATAGCGGAATGATCTACTTTCAGAATAAAAGAGAGAGATGACCCTGTGATTTCATTGGTATAGTGAACTCCCAGGTAATGCAGTTTCTTTTATCAATACTAATTGACATTTTATTTGCAAATTAACATTTCACAAAATTACCTAAGGCAGAAGTGTCAAACACACAGTCCTCTGGGCTAAATCAGATTAAAATGGAAATGTTGATTTTTTAAAAATACATAAATAATATTACATTTTAAAACTGTCACTTTACTTCCATAAGGATGCTTATACAGATGTGTCCTCTGTTTTTAATGTGAGTTTAACATCATTGACCTAGAGTAAAGAAGTCAAATGACTTGGCCAAGATCATACCTCAAATAAGTGTCAGAGATGGGAAATAGATTTATGTCTTCCTGGCTTTAAGACCAGCTCTCTGTCCACTCTGCTCCTTTGCTTTTCTTTAGAGACCCTCATCATCTTTCACTATATTATTGCAAGTCTTTTGCTTACTATGCTTATAGTTTCTACTTTCTTCAATTTGTCTTTTACACAACTGACAAAATATGCTTCTCATGGTACTAATCAGATGTTGTCCTTGTTGTTCTCAAAAATCTTCAATAAAAAAAAAAAAAGAAAAAGGAAAAAAAAATCTTCAGTGAATCCCTGATACTTATTGAATAAAATGCAAACTTTTCAGCTTGTCATGAAAAATACTTCATAATTGGCTCAAACCTACTTTTCAACACATTTCTTACCTTTTTTTTTTCATTTTAAATTCCAGCTAACCTGGCACACCAAGCCCCTGAGTCAACCATATACTCCTTCCTCACTATTTCTTTCCTTCCTTCCTCTGCTCAGAGGTTTCCTGTTATAAGAAGACTCTTCTGAGTCCCCTAATTTTTCATGTTCTTCTCCTCAAAATATAATACTTTTATTTGCATTTGCACATGTTCTTAAAGCATAAATATGACCATATAATTCTGCTGTACTTAATAAATTCCAATGGATCTCTCTTACTTCTATGAGAAAATATAAAGGATTTTATGTGTCATTTAAAGCCTTCCATAATTCCTCAAAATCAAGGATCATTGAAGGAAACCATGCATTTTTTATTTTTTTGCTTTTTGTCTTCCTCATTCCTGTGCTTACCACATTATTTTTCTGGACCCATGAATTGAATTGTATATGGAAATTACCATGAATTGAATCTCTGTACCAATTTATATATGCATGTGTTTTGCAATTTATTGTCTCAAAGAACTGATTAAGAGAAAAACTTAGTTGATTCTAACCACTGTACTAAGCAAGGCAGAAATACTCTTCCCTGACCTCAATATCTCACATTCTGTTGGGGAGAAAAAATGAAAATAACTAGGTACATGCAAACCATATGCAGTGTACTAAGGTTATATAGAATTTCTAGCTTCTTAAATTGTTGTTCACAACTACATATGGGGTCTCATAATTGCATATAGGGGTCAAAAATTATGATTTATTATCAGTAAATCTTCAATTTGTATAACTATTTTATATACCTATTCACAACAAAATTTCTTAGGCAAAAAGGGATTGGAAACAGAAAACTTTAGGAAGCTATCATATAAATAGTGTCAGTTTTATATTTTAACTCTAAGTCACATAAGTCCAAATCTAGCCATTTTTCCATTACATTATATAACTACTTTATTGTCCATGGATATTTTTCTTTTTTTTTTCCTGGTGAATCATTGATTTGGATTAGAAAGACATTCCAAAAATTACATGGCAAATTAGTTTGAAATAAACAAGACTGATCGTGGTTCCATTGCCACATGAGATATTATTATGATGTAACATGGTGCTGTTATTGTTCTATAGTTTAAAAAAATTAAGATTAATTCACTTTAATTAAAATATCATTTGATTGTTCTACCCAGAACTCTACTAAGTTCTGGGCATACAGAGACAGAAATAAAATAGTCAGTTTCCTCAGAGAATTTATTTTATATTGGAGAGAAGCACTATATTTTAAAAGTTCCATTTGTTTTATTTTCCTCAATGATTATTAGCAGATATCAGTCCTTTAGTCAGACTTAATTAGCCTCTTTTCCCCTGAGGCAATTGAGGTTAAGTGAATTGCTCAGGGTCACACAGCTAGGACATGTTAAGTGTCTGAGGCCAGATTTGATCTCAGGTCCTCCTGACATCAAGGCTGGTGCTCTCTCCACTGCAGCACTCAGCTGCCTCTTAATTAGCCTTTAAAACTTTTTATTTACTTTATGTAGTGGCATAGTTGGTACAAAACAACCCAATAAAAGGATATGACATGTTCTCCCATAACTATATAGAGAGTACAGTGGAAAGTAGGCTTAAGATCAAAGTGTATGTGGTACAAGGAGTAAAACAGCTCCTACAAGTCCCCAAGGTATTTGTTGTTAAGTATAGTGTATCTTTCTTGACATTTCAGGTCCATTCAACCATTTTTGGGGTCCATCTGCCACTCAATTCTCACCTGTGACTCCAAGAAGCTGGAACAAGTGCATTGACCATCTCATGGCATGGCAAACCTTCTCAGCAAACAGATTGAAGGTAACTGATAGGTCTCAAACTCATCAATGAGTTAGGGGGATGTCTATCCCAAATATGTAAAGAGTCCTCTAGTAGCATTTAGTAGGTCTCTAAATGAGAAAAATTTGTTCCAAAGTTCATAAAGGAAGCTGAAGTAGGCCTTATCAAGCTTGATCAGACACTGATCATACCAGTCATCCACTGTGTCCTAAGCCACTGCCAATCATCCTGACTTTTTCCTGGCCACTAGACTTTGATGACTATGGAAAAAGTGAGGTTAATCATTTTGTAAAACTCTGCCTCACTTAAATACAATTCAAACACAAGTCAAGACAAAATCCCATAATATCATTGGTCCTCTACAAAACTGAAGGATCAATAACAATAAGAACACCATCTTTCAAGATGTTGTAGAGATTCCAACTTTTTGTAGAGGTTTGAATCTTCCTTTCCTCATCATGTCAATCTAGCATCAAAACAGTATGTAGATATTTGTATCAGCTGCTAGGAATATTTAGAAATTCCAAATCCTTAGGACCCTTCAAAATTCAAAAGGTATTTCCTACATTCCAATCAAAGTGAGAAGAAATCAAGGTCCAAGATGAGGCTAAAGATCTTCTTACCATTCCACCTCTGCATTATCCAGGCTATTATTCATAAGGAACTTGGCTAGAAATCGTGTATTACCCAAGCTATCAGATGCTCAGATCCTGGATTTCAAACTAACTCATTTTTTTAAAAAACTAATCCCATACAACATAACCAAGTTCCTCAGACAAATCAAACACACTTACTTAATAGTCATTTAATTGTACCAATGACTTATAAGAATTTTTTAACTTATGAAGGACATTTCACACAATCTGAAGTTTGTAATTTATGGCTTAATTTTTATGTTTTTAAAAGTTTTATAAATTTTTTTAAGTTGAAACCAAGTAAATACCTCTGATTTTTTCACCTTCTGTGAAATGAATATATTGTTATCTATCTAGCAGTTGGAACTGGAATGATAGATTTGCATTTATTAACTTTACCTGATTGAGGTTATTTGTGGTAACTTGGGGAGAGTGATTTAGTAAATGAGACTAACTTTTACCAAATATGTCTGTTTTCCTCCAGTAACTTTTTCCAAAGATTAGATTGTAAACTAAAATTAATTTCATACTGAGAGCACAGTCATCATTTATTACATGATGTTTTGATAACAATTTGAATGTTGCCTGGACTAAAGCCTCGTTTTCACACATTGTTTACAATGAGGTTTTGTTTTGTTTTTTTAGATCTAAAAGATTTCTTCATTCAAGGGCTGATCTCAGTCCTCTATTAAGGCATTTTGTCATTTTCCCTTCATTTATTCTCTCATCATCTCTTCTGCGCAGAGGAGTTTACAGTGTCTTCTCCTAAAAAGATTCACTTTAACTGCTTGATGTTAAGAATGGCTCACAGCAACTAATGATGCAATCTCCCTGGCTACTGGATATATTTTAGAGGATGTGAAGTTTACATGTTAATATCAAGTCATCTATAAAGCTAATGATGTAATGATATAGAGATTAACTTGAAAGTCACACTAGAAGAGGTTCCTTAGCCATTACTGGCCCATTTGTGTTCTTCAGTACCAAAATAGTTTGGTTATTTTTTATAATTTTTCATTGCTTGTTTCCATGATTAGCATGATCAGTGACTGTAATACTCTATAAGAAGAAAGGGTTGTTTATTTGTTTTTCAGGGTTTGTTTTTCAGGTTTTTTTTTCTCCCAGAAACTATTATTAGGTAAAGAGAAAAATAAATTAAAGATAGGAAAAGAGGAAGGAAGAAGAAAGAGCAGGAAAAGAGAAGAAATGATTACAATATCATACTTATAAAAGGAAATTCACAGAGCAGAAGGAGAAATATAATTTAAAGTGTTTGGATAAAGTTTAATTGCAGACAGACAAATTTTAGCTTAATTAAAGCATTATCTCAAAATAGAATGAGTTGCTATAGAAAAAGGTAAGGTCTTTGTCAATGAAATTCATCAAATGAAAAACTTGTCAGATTTTGCAGAAGGATTACTATTCAGTTATATGTCATTTTAGATGCTTCTTAGGGGCTCTTTCAGCTCTGAAAATCTTTGATCCATGTAGCAGAGGAATTATAGTGTCATGAAAGGGATCAGGTTATGCTGAATTACTAGAATGAAGTGGAGGTCCTTAGACTTTTTAGTCTTCTATTGTCTATACATATCTAACCATAGGTATCTCTCATGGTTCTATTGTAGGCCCCTTCTCTTCTCTTTCTATACTACTTTGGTGCTTTCCCAAGGATTTAATTACTATCTCTATGTTCATAATTCTAAAAACTACTATACTGCCAAAAACTCCCTGTTGCCTTTCAATCTCACATCTCCAGTTGAGTTTCAGACATCTTGAGCTACATGTACTGAAGATATCTTCAAATTCAAAACATACAAAACTGCACTCATTATCTTTTACAATAAATTCTTCCCTCTTCTTTCCCTTTTAACAAGGTAAGTAACCACATCCTTCTAGTCCCTCAGGCTTATAACCTAAGAGTTATCCTTCATTCCTCCTTTTCTTTTGACGTCCATATCCAATATAGCCAAGACTTTATCTGTTTCACTTATGCAACATCTCTCAAATACACCCTTTTCTCTCCTCTGACATTTCCAGTACTCTAGAGCAGGTCCTTGCTACCTCATTTCTGGATTCCTTCAATAGCCTATTGGTGAGTCTGCCTGCCTCAAATCAATTCCCACTCCAAATCATCTTCAATTTAGACAAGACAGGAAATTGCTTATTATATATACAACATGCATGTAACATATAACATAGTGTGTATGTTAAGTATACTCCTGGTGAATCTGAATTGGTCCTACTATTTAAGAAACATTTTGAAACTATACTTCAAAAGTTACTGATATGTCTATGACTTTTGCCCTAGAGTGACCATTACTAGGTAGTCTTTTGACCACCACAAATCTTATGGGTCAAATAAATCAAAGAAAGAGGAATCTATATGTATAATATTTATAGCAGATCTTTATTTGTCATAGGTAAAACCAGAAACTAAGCGATATTACTTTTCTTAGACTCCCTGACTAGCCAAAGACTACAGAGGGCCTAAAAGATAGTTTGGAACAAATTACTGAATGACCAGAGATAGTTTACTCTAATGTTCAGGACTTGTGACACTTCAGCAACCACCATCTCTAGAGGCCATGAGTAGCAGCAGAAGCCTGAAGGCCAGTCCTGCATGTCTTTCCCATGTACTACCCAATATCTATTACTTTAACGAATAAATTATATTCCATGCTACTGGTTAATACTAATTTTTCTGGTTGAGCTGTTTTTGAGGCCAGTTCTTTAGTAGTTTAGATTTGATATAAGAATAAAGTCAGACACTCATTCGTCATCCAACATTTAATGGACAATTCACTTAGCCAGAGTGGGAGAAGAATATTCAATAATATAGATACTGAAGACACCTTGTGTTGATTTAGCTGTACAAAGATGCCTTGCCAGATTAGCCTTATGCTATTAGAATTCCTCACGGCTTTTGGGTATTTGTGAAAAAAGTAGCCTGAAACCTTGAGCCAACTAAGCATCTAGTTGGTCTCATGTTTTAAGGAAAAATATCTGTCATAACATGCAGGGAGAAGGAAGATAAATTATCATATTGCTTCTATTATTGCAGGATATTTAGTACTTGGTAAACAACTGAGTAGAGAGGCCAACTGGAACAGAAATGTGATATTTAACAGGGAGCTATGCAAATGGAAGGCAATGCCTGTAGGGAGGGCACAAGAGCCATTCGTGTCGAGGAACAGATTTAGAAGAGAGAAGCACGATGATATCATTAAACACATTGACAACTCTGTAATTTTTCAGGTATGAATTGTCTCTCTATATGTATGCTCTGGCTACATATGGTCCCCATATGCATATGCCTAATGCATTATATCTTTACAAATACATTTTTTTTCCACTAAATATGCCAGTATTTGTGGGAGAATGAACTCAAAGTTTAGGGGGAAATGTTTTATTATTTTTTATTATATTTCTATTTGATTAAACATTCTTGTCAAGAACTAAATGTGCCCACAGGTTGATTAGTAAAAGAAGACATATCAAGTGTAAATGGTTAAAATATACTTGCAAAAGTTTTCTTCACTATTCAAATTTACCCTCTAGCATCTTTAAGAAGAAAAATAAGTTATTCCAATAGCAAATTGTGTCCATGCCTGGATGTTATTGCAATTGGATGAATAACTTATAAGAAAAGAGTACCTGAAATTATCTGAAATATTAATTAAGGAACTGAATTATATTGAATGGATAAGATATTCTTTATCAGTTAATTGAGTTTTTGATCTATTAATTCTGTCTTCTAAACCTCTGAGTTTTTTGTTCTGCCCTCAATCTGCTAATTTATTGGTCAATGGTAGATTCATATTGGATCCAACAAACTTAATTTGAATTTATAATCAATCAACAAATCTCAATGGGATGCCTATTTTATATTAGACCTTATGCTAGACAATGTAAGAAATAAAAAAGAAATCTACCACATACTCCATGATCCTCAAGTGTCTATAAACTAATTGAGAAGGCAAGGCTAATTGAAAATATGAAGAGAACAAATATATTTTAAAGACCATGGTTCTGTAGTAGTAGAAAAAAATCTAAATTTGAATAGTTGGACTGGTTTATATATGATTTCTCTCTCATTGTCTTTTTAAGAAAAACAAAGAATCAGAGTTATTGAAGGTTGTTGTGTGGGGAGAAGAATGTTTTCCTATCTCAAAGACTAGAGAGAATTTCTCTAACCACTCATTAAATCCATTAGGGAAGAATTTTTGCTTGTTTTTATAACTCCTATACCCAAACCCCCATGAAGAAGACAGAGTTTTAATGGAGTTCTCTGCAGGATTTGGGAATGTACAGTAGCTGGGTCAGTGGTAGAGAAATGATTGCACTGTGAGGGAAAAATGTTCCCTGAGGTGGGCCAAGGCAGGACCTGCATTAGAAAGTACCATCACCAGACAGCTGCTACAGGCATCCATAATTTTAATGCAGCAACACAAATGTTATCCACATGGAAGTTCCTCACATCCACCCTGATGTTAAAGACCTTTCCTTAATTTAGCCTTTTGGAAAAACCTGTATCCTGTACTATTCTGAGAGAAGTAAAAGAACACTACATTCTTTTAGAATATATACTGGTGATTTTCATTGCTTTGTCATTTGTTTCTGTTCAGATTTACAATTTACTGCCTCTAAGCTATTCTTGGGTTAATTAATATGAAAGGGTATTGGATATTAAGACAACTTTCAACAATGTAGCTGGGGCAGAGTCAATTATTCAACTATCATTACAAATTCCCACTTTACAGATAATATATAAAAAGCAAACCAAAAAGGGTAAATATCCACTAAATCTAAATGTTCCCAAAATCTGAATCCACACTGATAAGGTCCAGGGATGATAAAAAAATGAGCCATCTCAAAGGGTTATAAGTTATTTTAGAGTGTCACATTAAAGAATTTTGGTTTTGTTTTCTTTCTTTTGTTAAAATTTGTTATAATATTGTGTTCAAAAGATAGTTATGGGGAAAGATTAGTCCTTGTCCTAGTACATTTCCTCCTTCTATTTCTCCCTCTCCTCTTCCTATAGATGATCTTCAAAATTGTGCCATTTGAGTAAGTCTTTCCATCTTCCAGCCATTCTCTTTGTAATTTTCTCTAACATCCTTGTACCATTTCAGGAACCAAAAAATTGGAGCCAACTTTAATCTCCATGTAGAATGTTTTATCAGCCTAACTGCTGTCATATTTCACTACAGATGGTAGCATTTCATAATGAACGTAACATAAGTAAAAGAAAATATGAATTAGTTGTCCCCAGAGATAGCATCCCATGTTTAATGAGATATATTTCAATGATGTTTAATGAAGAGAGCATTGGGGGGAGGGGGGAAAAGGAGGCAAAATAAAGTAAAAATAAAGGAGGTAAAATAAGGCAAAATCTCATAAAGAGACATAGAAGATCTAATATAATTGAGGGAAAGAAGGGAGGGTGATGAGTATTGTGTAAACCTTACTCTCATTAGATTGGACTCTAAGAGAGTATATCAGACACATTTGGCTTCAAAGAAAGCACTGACCCTCCTTGTGGGAAGGTAGGAGGGAGGGGAGAAAAGGAAAGGGATAAACTAATAGAAGGATTAGGGGAAAGGTATAAAGGGGAGGGAGGGACTCTAAAGGGAGGAGGATTATTGGTGGGAGGTGGTCATCAAGAGCAAAGTACTGGGGAGGGGGAAGGGAGAGAGGGGAAAGGGAAGAGATAATCATAACTCTGGGTAAATAAGATGGCAGGGAATACAGATATAGTTATTTTAACTGTGAATGTGAATGGGATGAACTCTCCCATAAAACGGAAGCGGGTAGCAGACTGGATTAAAAGCCAGAATCCCACAATATGTTGTTTACAAAAAACACATCTAAAACATAGAGATACATACAGAGTGAAGGTAAAGGGCTGGAGCAGAATCTTCTATGCTTCAGGTGAACAAAGAAAGGCAGGGGTAGCAATTCTTATCTCAGATCAAGTAAAAACAAAAATAGATCTAATTAAAAGAGATAAGGAAGGAAACTACATTTTACTAAAGGGTTCCATAGACAATGAAGCAGTATCAGTACTTAACATATATGCACCAAGTGGTATAGCATCCAAATTCCTAGAGGAGAAGTTAAGAGAGATGCAAGGAGAAATAGACAGTAATACTATACTAGTGGGAGATCTCAATCTTGCTCTCTCAGAATAAGATAAATCAAATTCCAAAATAAATAAGAAAGAAGTTAGGGAGGTTAACAAAAGGCTAGAAAAGTTAGGTATGATAGATCTCTGGAGGAAATTGAATGGTGATAGAAGGGAGTATACTTTTTTCTCAGGGGTTCATGGAACTTATACAAAAATTGATCATGTGTTAGGGCATAAAAACCTCAAAATCAAATGCAGAAAAGCAGAAATAGTAAATGCATCCTTCTCAGATCATGATGCAATAAAACTCACATGTAATATAAGGCCAGGAGAAAATAGACCACAAGTTATTTGGAAATTAAATAATTTAATCCTGAAGAACGAATGGGTGAAAGAGCAAATTATAGACACAATCGAAAATTTCATCCAGGAGAATGACAACAATGAGACAACATACCAAAATTTTTGGGACTCAGCTAAAGCGATTATAAGGGGTAATTTTATATCTCTAGATGCTTACTTGCGTAAAACAGAGAAGGAGAAGATTAATGAACTGGGCTTACAATTAAAAAAGCTAGAAAAAGACCAAATTAAAAACCCTCAATTAAATACCAAATTGATAATTCTGAAAATTAAAGGGGAGATCAATAAAATTGAAAATAAGAAAAGTATTGAATTAATAAATAAAAGTAAGAGTTGGTTTTATGAAAAAACCAACAAAATAGATAAGCCTTTAGTTAATTTGATTAGAAAAAGGAAAGAGGAAAATCAAATTATTAGTCTCAAAAATGATAAGGGAGAACTTTCCCCCAATGAAGAGGAAATTACAGTAATAATTAGGAGTTTCTTTGCCCAACTTTATGCCAATAAATTTGATAATATAAATGAAATGGAGGAATATCTACAAAAATATAGATTGCCCAGATTAACAGAAGAGGAAATAAATTATTTAAATAGCCCTATTTCGGAAAAAGAAATAGAACAAGCTATTAATCAACTCCCTAAGAAAAAATCTCCAGGACCAGATGGATTTACATATGAATTTTACCAAACATTCAAAGAACAATTAATCCCAATACTATATAAACTATTCGAAAAAATAGGGAAAGAAGGTGTACTACCAAATTCCTTCTATGACACAGATATGGTGCTGATAGCTAAACCAGGTAGGGAGAAAACTGAGAAAGAAAACTATAGACCCATTTCCCTAATGAATATTGATGCAAAAATTTTAAATAAGATTTTAGCAACGAGATTACAGAAAGTCATCCTCAGGATAATACATCATGACCAAGTAGGATTTATACCAGGAATGCAGGGCTGGTTCAATATTAGGAAAACTATTAGCATAATCAATTATATTAATAACCAAATTAATAAAAACCATATGATTATCTCCATAGATGCAGAAAAAGCCTTTGATAAAATCCAACACCCATTCCTATTAAAAACACTGGAGAGTATAGGAATAAATGGGCTTTTCCTTAAAATGATTGGTAGTATCTACTTAAAACCTTCAGCAAGCATCATATGTAATGGAGTCAAACTAGAACCATTCCCAATAAGATCAGGAGTGAAACAAGGCTGCCCACTGTCACCATTACTATTTAATATTGTATTAGAAATGTTAGCTTTAGCAATAAGAGAAGAAAAAGAGATAAAAGGAATCAGAGTAGGTAGTGAAGAAACCAAATTATCACTCTTTGCAGATGACATGATGGTATACTTAGAGAACCCTAGAGACTCAACTAAAAAACTACTAGAAACAATTCACAACTTTAGCAAAGTGGCAGGATACAAAATAAATCCACATAAATCATCAGCATTTTTATATATTACCAATAAAGTTCAGCAGCAAGAGATACAAAAAGAAATTCCATTCAAAATAACTGTTGATAGTATAAAATATTTGGGAATTTATCTGCCAAGGGATAGTCAGGAACTATATGAACTAAATTACAAAACACTTTCCACACAAATCAAATCAGACCTAGTCAATTGGAAAAACTTAAAATGTTCATGGGTAGGACGAGCGAATATAATAAAAATGACAATACTACCCAAACTAATTAACTTATTTAGTGCCATACCAATCAAACTCCCAAGAAATTATCTTACAGATCTAGAAAAAATAGTAGCAAAGTTCATTTGGAAAAACAAAAGGTCAAGAATTTCAAGGGGATTAATGAAAAAAAAAGGCTGACGATGGTGGACTTGCTGTACCAGATCTAAAACTATATTATAAAGCAGCGGTCATCAAAACCATTTGGTACTGGCTAAGAAATAGAATAGTCGATCAGTGGAATAGGATAGAATCACAAGACAAACTAGGCAATAACTATAGCAATTTGGTTTTTGATAAACCCAAAGACCCCAGCTTTTGGGATAAGTATTCACTATTTGACAAAAACTGCTGGGAAAACTGGAAACTAGTGTGGAAGAAATTAGGGCTTGACCCACATCTAACACCACATACCAAGATAAGATCTAAATGGGTTCATGATCTGGATATAAAGAGTGATACTATAAGTAAATTAGAGGAATGTAATATAGTTTACCTCTCAGACCTATGGAGATGGAATAAATTTATGTCCAAAGAAGAACTGGAACTCTTAATTGAAAACCAGATAGATAACTTTGACTATATTAAGTTAAAAAGTTTTTGTACAAACAAAATCAATGCAGACAAGATTAGGAGGGAAGCAATAAATTGGGAAATCATCTTTACATTTAAGGGTTCTGATAAAGGTCTCATCTCTAAAATATATAGAGAATTGTCTCATATTTATAAAAATTCAAGCCATTCTCCAATCAATAAATGGTCAAAGGATATGAACAATTTTCAGAGGATGAAATTAAAACTATTTATAGTCATATGAAAAGGTGCTCCAAATCACTATTGATCAGAGAAATGCAAATCAAGACAACCCTGAGATACCACTTCACACCTGTCAGATTGGCTAAAATGACAGGAAAAGTTAATGATGAATGTTGGAGGGGATGTGGGAGGGCTGGGACACTGATGCATTGTTGGTGGAGCTGTGAACGGATACAGCCATTCTGGAGAACAATTTGGAGCTATGCTCAAAAAGTTATCAAACTGTGCATACCCTTTGACCCAGCAGCATTTCTATTGGGCTTATATCCCAAAGAAATCATAAAGGAAGGAAAAGGCCCCACATGTGCAAGAATGTGTGTGGCAGCCCTTTTTGTAGTGGCTAGAAACTGGAAATTGAATAGATGCCCTTCAATTGGAGAATGGCTGAATAAATTATGGTATATGAATATTATGGAATATTATTGTTCTGTAAGAAATGACCAGCAAGATGATTTCAGAGAGGCCTGGAGAGACTTACATGAACTGATGCTGAGTGAAATGAGCAGAACCAGGAGATCATTATACACGGCAACAACAGTACTATATGACGATCAATTCTGGTGGACATGGCTCTCTTCAACAATGAAATGTTTCAAACCACCTCCAATTGTTCACTGAAGAAAGCCATATACACCCAGAGAGAGGGATGTGAAATGTGGACCACAACATAACATTCTCATACTCCTTGACTGATGTTTGCTTACATTGTGTTTCCTTTATCTGATATATCGTTTGTGTAGACAATATTTTTCTTGCACAACAATGACAAGTTTGGAAATATGTATACATATATTCGATTTGCCAATATTTTAACATAATTAACATGTAGTGGATATCCTGCCATCTAGGGGAGGGGTGGGGAGTTGGGGGAAAAATTTGTAATGGAAAGCTATATAAGGATTATTGTTGTAGAATTACCCACACATATGTTATGCAAAAAAATAAAAAAAAGAAAATTAAAAAAAAGTAACCATGTATATATCATCTAACATAAAGAAAAAGAAAAGGAAAGAAATATCTGGCAAAAGTAAAAAAAAAAAGAGAGAGAGCATCAATCATCTTTATTTGTGTTTTCCACCTGATCTCAGACGGTTGGTAGGAGACAGAAATCAGTAGTGAGTGTTTTGTCTGTCCTTTTAACCACTTGGCAGTGCTAGCCCTCTCAAAATAAATAATAATAGCTAGCATTTACAGAGGTTTGCAAAGTACTTTATAGAAGTTTTTTTTAATTCAGTCCTCACAATAACAGGTTTATAGGTGAAGAAACTGAGAGTCAGAGAAGTGTTGTATCCAGAATCACACAACTAATAAATCCATGTCAATCACTATCTCCATGACCCTGAAAGTCTCGATAAAATTGTAAAGTATTAAAGAGGTAACACATTAAATTTTAGCATAGAAAAAAATTAGCACAGAAAAATTTAATAGGAAAAAATTCTCTAAATTAAAGAAATGTATAAATTATTAATATGGACCTTTGATAATCATTTGATAACTAAAAATTGCCACAGAAGCAAAGTCACAGAATCACAGAATTTGAGTATTGAAAGAACCTCAATGACTATCTAGGCTAATCTGTACAGAAGGAATCTCCACTCTAAAATACTCATTAAGTGGCTGCCCAGTCTCTGCTTGAAGACCTTCCTGAAAGGAGGAAAAATCTGCTACCCCTTGAATTACATTATTCCACTTCTGAAAAGTTCTAACTGGCAGGTTTCCTGTCAAACCTACATCAATCTCTTTGCAAATTCTCCCCCTTTGTTCTTGGTTCTATTTCCAAACAGACTGACTAAATCTTTCCTCTGTATGACTGTCCTTTACATACTTGAATATAGCTATCATGTCCAGCTTCAGTTTTTTATTAGTCCAGATAACACTGCCACCTACTTTCAGATGATATGTCATAAATTCAAGTTTTTCATCATGCTGTTTGCTCTTTTCTGGTTACTATTCAGGTCATTAGTGTCTTTCTTAAACCCTTTACAGATAGAACTCAAAACTATTCTAGCTGAAGTCTGGAAAAAACAACATGAAAAAAAATGAGATTATCTCCCACAATATTTTTCAAAGTTATGCTTCTTCATATGTTGCCCAAAACTATTATTGCCACAACATCTATTGTCCTTTAATACTGAATTTATGAACATTAAAATTTCTAGTAATTTTTTTTTTTTTACTGGCTAGTAAAATGAATTGAGGCATACTGAAGCATGTTTTCTGTGAGCAAGGTAGCAGTCTATTAACAGTAATACATACAGCTGTTAATAATGTACATGGGACTGGCCTTTTCAGATCAGTGACCAGGAAGGAACAGGAAAAACCTTCTTTAATGACATGGAGAAAAGGACTTCTGGATGTTTGGGGAATGGCACAATTGGTTATACCTGGGAAAGGAAGATTGGCCTTTAGGTGTGGATCATCAGCCATTCTAACCATTAAGGATGTTAATTGCTCCATGGGGCCCAACTGACTTTAGTAATGTTGGCTTGAAAATCTGAACCAGGCCAATCAGGACCACCTGGTTAGTTGTCTCCTTGGGGAGATAAAACCACCCATTTTTAGAAAGTAAAGACAAGAGCAAAATAACTACTCAGAGAAGAGCTTAATCTAAATTAGTTTTTGTTTACATAGCTAGTTGAAGAGATAGTTGAAAGGGATTGACAATCATTCAAAAACTCCTGGAAAGATTATATTTTTAAGCTTTAATGAGAAATGGAGTTATACAAAATGGAGCATAGGATCAACTGTAGAATAGAATTATTAAATTAATTAATTTTAATTAATGAAGCATAATTTTAACTTCTGAGCTCTGTAATCTTTCAGACACTATTAAAAGTTAGACACTATGGGGTGGGATATTGCCAATGACTGTCAGGCTGAACTCATACAGAAATTAAGCTGTAATAATAATAAGGAATGTGTCATTGCCTGGTGAACTGAATTTATAGAGATGTTAGAAAAGATCTATAGTGTGAACAGATCTTTTTTAGGGAAAAATATCTTGGGGTTTGACATAACTTAGTTTTCTGATTGGATACAATAAACTGGAGTTACTAGAGATCTCTACCTGGGACAGGACTATTATCAAAAGTCCACTTGAATAAAAGGCCTACTTAAGAATAAGGGCCTAAATAATATTAACAGGGTTGGTTTATGATCCTATCAATGCTCTCCCAGCCAGTCTTCCAGATTTTTTTTTTTTTTTTTTTTTGCTGAGGCAATTGGAGTTAAGTGACTTGCACAGGTTCACACAGCTAGGAAGTATTAAGTGTCTGAGATCAAATTTGAACTCAGGTCCTCCTGACTTCAGAGCTAGTGCTCTATCCACTATACCACCTAGCTGCCCCTCAAGCTACATTTTTGATTCTCCCAACTTTCACTCCACCAGAGCCCTATATTGAATACCTTTACTTATATCCCAATCCCTCCTCTGTCTTCCTTTCATGCATTATCTTCCCCCATTAAAATGTAAAATTGTTGAGGACAAGGACTATAGTTCTTTTTACTTGCATTTGCCAGTCAGTCAATAAATATGTATGAAGATGCTTTATGCTAAGTGCTGAGGATAAAGAGCAAAAGACAGTTCCTGCCCTTAAAGAGTTCACAATCTATTAAGAAAACAATAGTGTACAAATAGGTTATATACAGAATAAATATGAAATGATAAACAGAGAATTCACAAGAACTAAAAGGCTTTGGGAAAAGCTCCTATAGAAAGTGAGATTTTAACTGGGACTTTTTTTTTTAATTAAAGCTTTTTATTTGTATAACATGTATGGGTAGTTCCCCAACATTGATCTTTACAAAGCTTTCCATTACAAATTTTACCCCCAGTCCCTTCCCCTCCCCTAGATAGCAGGAAGTCCACTACATGTTAATAATGTTGAAATGCTTGAGAAGTTATGCAAGAAAAATCCTATCTACAAGAAAAGAAAAGAATCAGAGAAAGGCAACACAATGCAAGCAAATGTCAATAGAGATCATGAAAATGTTACGTTGTGGTCCATATTTCATTTCCCTCTCCCTGGGTGTATATAGTTTTCTTCAGTGAACAATTGGAACTGGTTTGAGACAATTCTTTGTTGCAGAGAGCCATGCCCATCAGAATTGATCATCATGTAATACTGTTGTTGCTGTGTATGATGATCTCCTGGTTCTGCTCGTTTCACTCAGCATCAGTTCATGCAAGTCCCTCCAGGCCTCTCTGAAATCGTCCTGCTGGTCATTTCTTACAGAGCAATAATATTCTATAACATTCATATACCATAATTTATTCAGCTACTCTCCAATTGATGGGCATGCATTCAGCTTCCAGTTTCTAGCCACTACAAAAAGGGCTGCCACAAACATTCTTGCACATGTGGGGCCCTTTCCCTCCTCTAAGATCTCTTTGGGATATAGGCCCAGTAGAAACACTGCTGGGTCAAAGGGCATGCACAGTTTGACAGCTTTTTGAGCATAGCTCCAAATTGCTCTCCAGAATGGTTGGATCCGTTCACAGTTCCACCAACAATGTATTAGTGTCCCAGTTTAACTGGGACTTTAAAAAAAAAAAAAAAAAAGAAAAAAAAAAGGAAGCCAGGATGATTTAGCTAGTAAGGATTTGAATCCAAGGTTTCCTGTCTCCAAATCCTACACTCCAGCTATGTCAGGTTGCATCATTACAAATAAGGAAATGGACCCCAAAGAAATTACCAAATATATGAAATAGGCATAATTGGTATTTCAAATCAGATGACTTTGCTATTTCAAGTAAAAAGTTTTTCTTAACCATTTACCAATCAATCCGGGATTCATTGAATTTCCTTGAAGAAATGACTAAAAGCTCAAGTTGGAGGAATTGTTTACAGGTTGAAGGGTATGATAATGTCATTCCCAATATTCCAAAAGGTATACTTGATCTTTTGGAAATTGCTGAACAATATGCTTCTTGTTGAATTGGTCAAAAAGTCTAATATCAAAGAAATATTATCAGGCCCAAATATAAAGTTTTAAGCATATTTGGGCCTAGGGAACCTAGTCACTAATGATAGGGATGAAACTCCTCTATATATCAATTTCTGTTTCATCAAAACACCTATCTGCTTTTCCAGGGATGATTTTATTTCTGTCTTACATTATGGCTCATGTCTAAGGTTTATCTAAATGTAGAGAATAACAAGTGGACTCAACATTTACTATTGATCAGATATTGGACAAGTAACTTATTCCTATTCAATTAATCACCATTATGCTGAGGTCACAAGATTTGATGACCTTTACCAATCCCTGTCCTTGTAGCTTACTCTGCATTCATTGGTCTTGGATTGATTGTCTTGTTGAGAGGAAAACTTAGGTTCCCATATGCTATAGTTAAATCCCACCTCAGAAACCTAGAAATTCCTGAGAAACAATTGTATTTTTGTCTTGAGTCTTTGGAAAAATAAAAAGGCACCCAGAGTGCGAATACGTGTAAAAAATAAGACATTGAGTTTTGATCCCACAGAGAAAAGGCAACTGTCAAGATACTATTGGGAGATACCCTATTTTCTAGAGCTAAGACCCAGTAAGCAACCTGTGCCTGAGCATGATATAACAACAATCCTTAGCACTTACCTGTTAAAACTGATGGCCTCCTAGAGGCCAAATATGAAGTCCTGCTATGAATGGACTTTTTCTCACTACAAGTTCTTGCCTCACTATTGCTGTTTTGCCTCACTAGCACTGCTATATTATACTGCTTGAGTCTTTGCCTTGCCAGTAGTATATAAATCAATCTTCAACCACACTAAAGCAAGAATCCTCACTAAGGGTGGGGGTTTCTAGTACAAATATACTTGCCTGAAAAATCTCTATTTGAAGTTAAAGCTCCAGCCACCCACAGTTTAGAGGCCAATTCCATCTGGTTGACAATGATCAGCTGTGTCCAACTTTTCATGATCCCATTTGGGATTTTCTTGGCAAAGATACTATAGAAATTTTGCCATTTTTTTCTTCAGTTCATGACTTGCCCAGGATACCCTGAGGGCAATGATTGAATTCCAATGAGGAAATGAGGAGAGAAAGTATGTTTCTAGGATGCAAATCAAAAAAGTAGAAAGTGAACAGTCTGAAGCTGACACAGTGATGGATATAACAATATATGCTTGATATTTCCAATAGCTTTGAGATTACAACTTGAGTAATGAAATCAATGAGTCTATGCATTTCAGTGTGTTCACAAAGGCATGCACCATTACTGTTTTTCTAACATTTTGGCTTCTGTATATGTGAAGGTGTGTGTGTATGTGTGGGTATATGTGCGTATGATATGTGTATGAGAGAGTCAGAGACAGTGAGACAGAGACAGAGAGAGAGAAAGGGAAAGAGAGAGAAAAGGAGAGATGGGGGGAGGAAGAGAGAGACAGAGAGAGAAAAAGAGAGAAACAGAGAGACAGAGACAGACAGAGAGAATAAAGAGAGACAGAGAGATATAGAAACAGAGACAGAGACAGAAAGATAATTGTTTTCCAAAACTAAGTAAAAATCTCTTATGCATCATGATTTGAGAAAGGAAAAAAATGCTATATAAATAATTCTAATTGCACATGTTTAGCAAATTTTGGATTACTTGCTATCTAGGAGAAGAAGTAGGGAGAAAGGAGGAAGAAAAAGAAATTGGAACACAAGGTTTTGCAAGGGTGAATGTTGAAAATTATCTATGCATATGTTTGAAAAATAGAAAAAAAGGGGGCAGCTAGGTGGTGCAGTGGTTAGAGCACCAGCCCTGAAGTCAGGAGGACCTGAGTTCAAATCTGGTCTCAGATACTTCCTAGCTGTGTGACCCTGGGCAAGTCACTTAACCCCAAT
Organism: Myrmecobius fasciatus; assembly: GCA_023553655.1. Classification (NCBI taxonomy): domain Eukaryota; kingdom Metazoa; phylum Chordata; class Mammalia; order Dasyuromorphia; family Myrmecobiidae; genus Myrmecobius; species Myrmecobius fasciatus. The sequence goes on along the minus strand of JAJPUD010006302.1, from coordinate 65,288 downwards.
TGCCTCAGCAAAAAGCAAAAAAAAAAAAATAGAAAAAAAAACTTTACAAAAAAATGAGATTAGGTTGTGAAAAAAATAAATAAAATTTCCTTCTATTGATTTTATTTCATTTTTCACTCTATCAATTTATATTGAGGCAAGCCTCCCTACTCTAGCACATGATCATGTCTTTTTATCCCTCAATATTTTAAGCTTACTTAGATTAGTTCCTACATATGTTCAGTATGTAACATGTAAGTATTTCCTACTTACAGGAAATACTTACAGAGAAAGGAGAATAGTAATAGAGATAGCTCAAAACTCACAAGAGATGTCATCTAAGAAAAAAGCCCAAATGAAAGCCTAAAACTTTTAATAATTTTTCATGAATGCACAAAATATGGGTAATAACAAAGTGAACTAGAAACTCTAATACTCGGAAGAAAATTTGAGCTATTTGATGTAACTGAAAATTGATGAAAGTAGACCCCTATATATAAGGTAGACCTTATTTAAAATGAACAGGAAAAGTAAACGATGAGTTCATGTGAGGAAATCAAAAAGCCAGAGGTTGAAGAGGATTTAGTTAAAAAAAAATAATCAAAAAAATTGAAACATTCATGATACTTTCTTGACATCTATCTCAATGGCCTCTTCTTAAGTTGGTACTATATCCACCTCTATGGCCTCTTTCTCTGTTTGGGGAGTTCCTCCATTTGATGAAGCACCTATGTAAACCATATTATCTTTAAATCTTCACCACTTGTGTCCTGCCACTTCTCAGTTTTTCAGTTCCCTTTTATGTATTATCTTTGCCTACCAGAATGTAATTTCTTGAGGGCAGGGATTGTCATTCTCTTTGCTTTTATTTTCTCAGCACAGCATAGTATTCTGAACATACTTACTAAATATGTGGTTGTTCATTCTTTTAGTCAAGGTTAACTCATTGTGACCTTATGAGTGATATCACATAAATATTATCCATTGGAATTTCTTAGGCAAGATATGTGTTTCATCATTTTCTTTTCCAGTGAAATAACTCAAAGAGAGGATAAGTATCTTCACCGGGGTCACAAAGCTGGTAAGTATTTCATGATGGATTTGAACTCAGATCTTCCTGACTCCAGGCCCAGCACTCTTTCCACTGAACCATTTACTTTTCTCTTAACAATTGTATTAACTATATATCCATCTATTTATCTATCAAAAAATGTCATTTATATAGCAAATTAAGATTTTCAAAATGAAGGACACATCATATCTCATCCTTATAATAATCTAAAAATATGTAATTGAGGCATTATTATCACCACTTTAGAAATGAAGTAATTGAGTATCAGAAATGTTAGATGGATTGACAAAAGGCACATAGCTATGTAGGGTTTGAGGCAGGTTTTGAAGCAAGATCTTCTTGAATCCATGTCTTTCATTTTGTCATTTATACCATGTTTGATCCTACTACAGATGGTCTGGACAGAGAAAGGAAATAAATGTGGAACTTGAGGAAAGGATTAAAATCCTCTTATATATTGATGATAGACAAGTTCATAATTTCATCCTTCAAATGTAGAGGAACAAAGAAAAGGAATTTCTTTTCCAGATATAATTTTTTTCCCCTGAGGCAATTAGGGTTAAGTGACTTGCCCAGGATCACACAGCTAGGAAGTGTTAAGTGTCTGAGAATAGATTTGAACTCAGGTCCTCCTGATTTCAGGGCTGGTGCTCTATACACTGTGCCACTTAGCTGCCCCAAACATCTACTATTATTAAAAATACTATGTTATCAGGCTAGAAAAGAAAAGAAGATATATGCTGAAAAAAGAAGAGAGAGAGACAGAGAGAGAAGAAAGGAAAAAAAAACTAAGGAAGAAAAAAAGAAAAAAGAAAAAGAAGAAAGGAAAAAAGGAGAAAAAAGAAGTAAAAGAATGAAGAAAAGATGCAAAAAGAAAAGAATGGATTCTACCAATTATAAACCAGTTAAATCAAATTTGATTTTTAGTGAACTTCTGTTTTGCTAAAGTAATTATGAGCTAATATTCAAACAAAAGGAATTATTGATTCTGAGGAGCCACCATAGTTTTATCAATAAAAGGTAATGCCAGATTACCATTATTTTCATCCTTTTGGGGGGAGGGAAGGACAGTGTTTCTAAACTGGAAGATGATAGTAATAGATATAGTTTACTTGGGTCATAATATATAACAAAGTTGATGTTGCTATTGTTAAGGGATTCCTTAGCCCAGAGATCCTAAATTCTTTCTGAATAGTAATTGTCCCATTTAGTCCATTTGAGTGGAGGCCAATTAATGAAAGAAGAATGCTGAAAAAATGAAAATTTTAATTAGCATCAGCTGATGAGCAATTGCCAAGTGGCTAGCAACTCCAGAAAAAAAAAAAGATAGATGCACACACACACACATATATACATAAATGCATATATACACACAGATGATATATATAATATACTTTATGTGTACTTTATAATCCAAAGGCACACATATTACAGAAACTTAGGATAACATTTGAGGATGGAAATAGCAAACCATCCAATATCTCTACCTATAAAACCCCAAATGCAGTCACAGAGTCACATATAATTTTAAAAGGACTAAACAGGGCATCACTACAGGCTGCAAAAGGAACCTGTCAAGGGAAACTGCTCTGGAACTTTATTTCCTTATTTGGGAAGTTTAATAATAAAGATAGGATGTCAAGTGGTTAGGCAGTAAAAGCATTTGAGTATGTCTCAAACTTGGGGTTGTAACTTGTTAACCTTGCCTCAGGATTTATCAAAGATTAGATTTATTTTTGGTGGCAATGTTTGTAGTTAGATCCATCAGGCCACCTTTGTAGAATAGGAGGTATTTGAGATAAAGGTCCCCTTCAAGGTCATATCAGTGAACCTACCCTATCGTTCAATAACATTTGGACTGAGGGTCTGTTCATTTATACAACCCTTTAGCTCCCTTTTTTTGACCTCTTTTTCTGGGAATTTGTTTCTCTAAAATTCATAGTACACAGGTTTTGTCTGTGTCCTCGATGTTTTTCTAGAAATTGTGGTTCATTTGGGGTAGAAATTAGCCCAAATTAACTTGAATTAGCTTGATTTGGAACCAGGGAATTGATGATTCTAAAGGAAACAGTTTCTATGTTGATTTATCAAGAATTTACATTTGATTTTATGTTGTTTCATATTTTTAAATAATGTTTTCAATAAAAGCATAGTTTTTAATTTAATTGAAATTACCTAATTTATGGAATATATTTTAAATAATTGTACTTGAAGATCATATTAAAGTTTAAAGCATAGCTAATTATTACTTTGGGTGATAAGTCTTAGGAGTATACAAAGATCTTGATAGGTTAGGTTACTGGATATTCTAAATATGAATTTTTACCCTTGAATTAAAAAAAATTAACTTGACTAATCTAAATTCAAGGAGATACAGTTAGAAAGCAATTTGATTTTAAGATATGTTTTACTGTATTGAAAGCATAACATAATCTGTTTTGTAGTACCAATGAAAACAATAAAAACTCTTCAATTGCATTATAGAAAATTATACAAGATTAAGGTAATAATAATCTTACTATTCCATAAAAAGGAATTACTTTTAAAATAAAAAATTTCTAATCAAGAGTTTACACCTGGCATAGGTATTAGATTGTTTAAAAAAATTAAATGATTGCCATGATCTTTGAAAAATAATGAAGAATGGAAAGATACCAATGGATATGAAAAGGATAAATATATTGATTTTTTAAGAGAAAAAAGTAAAATAAAATAAATAAAAGTTTGGTTCAGTGACTTTGGTTTTCATTTTTTAGGAAATTCTAGAACATATTAAATAAATACTTAATATGAATCTATAAAAGGAAGCTAAAAGAAACAGCATAGTTAAATCTTTGGCAGGTAATTCCAAGTTAACCTCTTGTTCTTTTTTTTAGAGGGTTTTTTACAATAGGCTTAATTTGATATATTAAAAAATGTCAGTGGTGAGAGTGTTCATCTTAAAGTCAAAAGGTATAACTTTAAATGCTTCCTTAGATACTCTTTGCTGCTCAGACAATATGCAGGTCTCTTAAACCTTACAGAATCATTTTCATCAGTAGAACAAGAATAATAAACTTAAAAATATCAATCTCACACAGTTGTGAGTAAAGCACTTAAAAAATTTTAAAATATAATTTTAAAAATGAGTTTTAGATACAATAAACCTAAATTGTAGCAAATCATTTGACAAAATAACATATTCTTGTGCAAAAGATGTAAAGAAATATCTTAGAGCTCTTTCATGGGGATGAAGTTAGGGATGGGAGCAGAGATTTGCTTGAACCCTCAAAATCACATCAGACCAATAATCACTGGCACAATATGGTTAAATGGGTCACTGAATCAGAAGCCATAAAACCTGAGTTCAAAACCTGGCACTGCCACTTATTTCCTTGTATGATCATGGGCAAGTCACTTCAGGTTTCTGAGCCCAGATTCCTAAAGAGGATAATGTACATATACATATATCTATATAAGTGTGTAGATATATAGATACACACATACATACATAATATGCTTGCTCCTTGGAAAAAATACTTGCTCCTTGGGAAAATAAAAGCTAAGGTAAATTTAGATAGCATACTAAAAAACAAAGATATCATCTCGTTAGCACAGAGTTGTATAGTCAAAGTTAGGGTATGTATTTCTGGTAGCAAAGTGTGGCTATGATATTTGGACTATAAGGAAATCTGAATGCCAGAGGATTGATGCTTTTGAATTGTGGATTTTAAAAAGATTTTGAGAGTTTATTTGATAGCAAGGAGGTCTAATTAGTCAATATTTAGTGAAATGAATTTAAACTATTCCCAGGAAGCTGGATACTAAATCTGAAGCTGAAGATTACATACTTTGGCCATAGGAAAAGACAGGACTCACTGAAAAATACCCTGATATTGAGAAAAATTGAAAACAAAAGGAAAAGGGAAATACAAAACATGAAATGATTAAATAGTATCATGGAAACAAACAATGACCATAAACTTGGACAGACTTGATGAGATAATGAAAGGTAAAAGTGCATTCTATGAGGTCAAGAATTGAACATGACTGAACGACTGAATAACAATAGTATCAAAATCTAAGATTCCTTCCAACTCTATATTTTTGTTTCTGCTATAATTCAAAGAAAGAGAAATATTATTTTCATGTACTCTATATCAACCTTAGCACAAAAGGGAAAATCTTTTAGATTGGGATCTGTTGATTCAAAATTGAGCAGTAGCACTCTCAGTTTCAGATCACTGATGAATAAAACTTCCTGTGATGGTTCTTCCCTCAGTGACCTGAAGTGTATATCTAATTAGTTTCTTTTCTTTTTCTTTTTTAATATTTATTTTGCATATACAGACTGTTCTTGTTTGGGATATACTGTATCTTTTTTATTGTAGTAAGTTCATTTTTAATATACATTGCTTTATGAATCATGTTGGGAGAGAAAAATCAGAATAAAAGGGAAAAACTGTGGGGGAGAGAAAAAACAAACAAACAAACAGAAAAAAAATGAACATAGCATTTGTTGATTTATATTCAGTCTCCTTACTTCTCTTTCAGGATGCACATGGCATTTTCTGCTCAAAGTCTACTAGGATTGCTTTGGATCACTGAACTACTGAGAAGAACTAAGCCTTTGATAGTTGATCATCATATATCACACAACATTGCTTTTGTTGTGTACAATGTATTCCTGGTTCTGCTTGTTTCACTCAACATCAGTTCAAGTACATCTTTCTAGGCCTTTCTATAATCAGTGTTAATCATTTTCTATAGAACAATAATATTGCATTACCTTCATGTACTACAACTTGTCAGCTATTTCCCAATTGATGGGCATCCATTCCTTTTCCAATTATTTGCTAAGAGCTGCTACAACATTTTTGCACATGTGAGTCCTTTTCCCTCTGTTATAATTTCCTTGAGATACAGACTCAGTAATGGCACTATTGGCTCAAGGGTTATGCACAGTTTTATAGCCCTTTGGGCATAGTTCATAATTGCTCTCTAGAATGGTTGAATCACAACTCCACCAAAATGCATTGTTACCCCAGTTTTCCCACATCCCATCCCAACATTTATCATTACTTTTTCTTGTCATCTTAGCCAATCTGAGAGGTGTGAGATAGTACCTCAAAGTTGTTTTAATTTGCACTTCTCTAATCACCAGTTTCCATAATTTAATATTTTATTTTCTCCCAATTAACATGTAAAATTTTTTGAAATTCATTTTTCAAAATTTTGAGTTACACTCGGCAAACTGCCCCAGGGCAAATTGAAACTGCTGCAGATTTCCCTGCTGGTGACTGATACCTCAGCTCAAAACCATGAGCAAGAAGCAGAAGAAAACTCATCGTAGACAGCTTTTATGGAGAAAAAGTAGAAAAGTCCCCAGATCCTGAGATTCTGAAAACAATACCAGATGAAGCCACAAAGGCAGATTTAAGCTGGTCTCCCTTTCAGAAGGCTTACCTGGAAGATTGCATAAAGAATCTCAAAAGAGAGTTAGAAGAAGAATGGGGAAATAAATTGAGAGCAGTGCAAGAAGGAAATATTGCCCTGCAACAGAGATGTGAAAAACTGGAAAATAAGACTGGTCTACTGGAAAAAGTCACCAACTCACTGGAAAATAAAAATAGTGAATTGGAAAAAGACAACAATTCACTGAAAAACAAAATTGGTGAATTGGAAAAAGTCACCAATTCACTGGAAAATAAAAATAGTGAATTGGAAAAAGATAACAATTCACTGAAAAACAAAATTAGTTAATTGGAAAATGACAACAATTCACTGAAAAATAAAATTGGCAAAATGGAAAAAGAATGCAATGAACCAAAAAATTCAATTGGCCAGTTACAAAAGGAGCTAAAAAAGATAACTGAAGGAAATAATACCTTAAAAATTAAAATTGAACAAATAGAAATGAATGACTCAATAAGACTTCAAGAATCAGTCAAACAAAAACAAAAAAAAAATGAAAAAATAGAAGAAAATATGAAATATCTCCTAGGAAAAACAACTGACTTGGAAAACAGATCCAGGAGAGACAAGCTAAGGATTATCAGACTCCCTGAAAGCCACAATGAAAAAAAGAACCTTGATGCTATCTTCCAGGAAATCATGAAAGAGAATTGCCCTGATGTTTTAGAATCAGAAGGCAAAGTTGGCATTGAAAGAATTCACCAATCACCTCCTGAAAGAGACCCCAAAATTAAAACCCCAAGGAATATCGTGGCCAAATTTCAGGATTATCACACCAAGGAAAAGATATTGCAAGCAGCTAGAAAAAAACAGTTCAAATACCGAGGAACTATTATTAGAATTACACAGTATCTGTCACCTTCCACATTGAAGGATTGAAGGGCCTGGAATCAGATCTTCTGAAAGGCAAAAGAACTTGGATTACAGCCAAGAATAAGCTATACAGCTAGAATGGGCATTATCTTCCAGGGAAGAAGATGGTCATTCAATGATACAGGAGAATTTCACCTATTTCTAATGAAAAGATCAGATCTGAACAAAAAATTTGACCTCCAAATACAGAACTCAAGAGAAGCATAAAAAGGTAAAAAGGAAAGAACTCTTGAGAACTCTATTTCTACTATGGGTGTCCTTGAAGAATGGTGGTATAATTTGATTTTTCTTTGATAATAATGGAAAAGAAATTAGAGGTGGAAGGAATACCATACTGAAAAAAAGGGGGGGGGAAGGAGGCAAAATAAAGTAAAAACAAAGGAGGTAAAATAAGGCAAAATTTCATAAAGAGACAGAGAAGATCTAATATAATTGAGGGAAAGAAGGGAGGGCAATGAGTATTGTGTAAACCTTACTTTCATTAGATTGGGCTCTAAGAGAGTATAACAGACACATTTGGCTTCAAAGAAAGGCCTGACCCTCCTTGTGGGAAGGTGGGAGGGAAAGGAGGAAAGGAAAGGGATAGACTAATAGAAGGATTAGGGAAAAGGTGTAAAGGGGAGGGAGGGGTTCTAAACAGGGGAGGGCAGTTGGAGGGAAGTGGTCATCAAAAATAAAGTACTGGGGAGGGGGGAAGGGAGTAAGGGGAAAGGTAAGAGAAACATATAACTTTGGGTAAATAAGATGGCAGGAAATATAGATACAGTTATTCTAACTGTGAATGTGAATGGGATGAACTCCCATAAAACGGAAGCAGATAGTTGACTGGATTAAAAGCCAGAATCCTACAATATGTTGTTTACAAGAAACACATCTAAAACATAGAGATACATACAGAGTGAAGGTAAGGGGCTGGAGCAGAATCTTTTATGCTTCAATTGAACAAAAAAAAAGCAGAGGTAGCAATCCTTACCTCAGATCAAGTAAAAGCAAAAATAGATCTAATTAAAAGAGATAAGGAAGGAAACTATATTTTACTAAGGGGTACCATAGACAATGAAGCAGTATTAATACTAAACATATATGCACCAAGTGGTATAAAATCCAAATTCCTAGAGGAGAAGCTAACAGAGATGCAAGGAGAAATAGACAGTACAACTATACTAGTGGGGGATCTCAACCTTGCTCTCTCAGAATTAGATAAATCAAACCACAAAATCAATAAGAAAGAAGTTAGGGAGGTAAACAAAATATTAGAAAAGTTAGATATGATAGATCTCTGGAGGAAATTGAATGGCAATAGAAGGGAGTATACTTTTTTCTCAGGGGTTCATGGAACTTATATGAAAATTGACCATGTGATAGGGCATAAAAACCTCAAAATCAAATGCAGAAAAGCAGAAATAGTAAATGCATCCTTTTCAGATCATGATGCAATAAAACTCACATGTAATACAAGGCCAGCAGAAAATAGACCAAAAGTTAATTGGAAATTAAATAATCTAATCCTGAAGAATGAATGGGTGAAAGAGCAAATTATAGACACAATCGATAATTTCATCCAGGAGAATGACAATAATGAGACAACATACCAAAATTTGTGGGATACGGCCAAAGTGGTTATAAGGGGTAACTTTATATCTCTAGATGCTTACTTGCATAAAATAGAGAAAGAGAAGATCAATGAATTGGGCTTACACTTAAAAAAAAAAACTAGAAAAAAAGCAAACTAAAAACCCTCAATTAAGTACCAAATTGGAAATTCTGAAAATAAAAGGTGAGATTAATAAAATTGAAAATAAGAAAACTATTGAATTAATAAATAAAACTAAGAGTTGGTTTTATGAAAAAAAAACCAACAAAATAGATAAGCCTTTAGTTAATTTGATCAGAAAAAGGAAAGAGGAAAATCAAATTGTTAGTCTCAAAAATTATAAGGGAGAACTTTCCTCCAATGAACACGAAATTAGAGAAATAATTAGGAATTACTTTGCCCAACTTTATGCCAATTAATTTCATAATCTAAATGAAATGGAGGAATATCTGCAAAAACATAGATTGCCCAGGTTAATAGAAGAGGAAATAAATTATTTAAATAGCCCCATTTTAGAAAAAGAAATAGAACGAACTATTAATCAACTCCCTAAGAAAAAATCTCCAGGGCCAGATGGTTTTACATGTGAATTCTACCAAATATTCAAAGAACAATTAATTCCAATACTATACAAACTATTTGAAAAAATAGGGACAGAAGGTATACTACCAAATTCCTTCTATGAGACCCATATGGTGCTGATAGCTAAACCAGGTAGGGTGAAAACAGAGAAAGAAAATTATAGACCCATTTCCCTAATGAATATTGATGAAAAAATTTTAAATAAGATTTTAGCAACGAGATTACGGAAAGTCATCCTCAGGATAATACATCATGACCAAGTAGGATTTATACCAGGAATGCAGGGCTGGTTCAATATTAGGAAAACTATCAGCATAATTAATTATATTAATAACCAAATTAACAAAAACCATATGATTATCTCAATAGATGCAGAAAAAGTATCTGATGAAATACAACACCCATTACTATTAAAAACACTAGAGAGTATAGAAATAAATGTGCTTTTCCTTAAAATGATTAGTGGCATCTACTTAAAGCCATCAGCAAACATCATATGTAATGGAGACAAACTAGAACCATTCCCAATAAGATCAGGAGTGAAACAAGGCTGCCCACTGTCACCATTATTATTTAATATTGTATTAGAAATGTTAGCTTTGGCAATAAGAGAAGAAAAAGAGATAAAAGGAATTAGAGTACGTAATGAAGAAACCAAATTACCACTCTTTGCAGATGACATGATGGTATACTTAGAGAACCCTAGAGACTCAACTAAAAAACTGCTAGAAACAATTCACAACTTTAGCAAAGTTGCAGGATTTAAAATAAATCCACATAAATCATCAGCATTTTTATATATTACCAACAAAGTTCAGCAGCAAGAGATAAAAAAAGAAATTCCATTCAAAATAATGGATGATAGCATAAAATATTTGGGAATTTATCTGCCAAGAAAAAGTCAGAAACTATACAAACTAAGCTACAAAACACTTTCCACACAAATAAAATCAGACCTAGTTATTTGGAAAAATATTAAGTGATCATTGGTAGGCCGAGCGAATATAATAAAAATGACAATACTACCCAAGCTAATTTACTTATTTAGTGCCATACCAATCAAACTCCCAAGAAATTGTTTTACAAATATAGAAAAAATAGTAGCAAAGTTCATTTGGAAGAACAAAAAGTCAAGAATTTCCAGGGAATTAATGAAAAAAAAAAGACAGATGAAGGTGGCCTTCCTGTACCAGATCTAAAACTATATTATAAAGCAGTGGTCATCAAAACCATTTGGTACTTGCTGAGAAATAGAGTGGTCGATCAGTGGCTTAGGATAGGATATAAGGACAATCTAGGTAATAACGTTAACAATTTAGTGTTTGATAAACTCAAAGACCCTAGCTTTTGGAATAAGTACTCACTATTCGGCAAAAACTGCTGGGAAAATTGGAAACTAGTGTGGAAGAAATTAAGACTGGACCCACACCTAACACCACATACCAAGATAAGATCTAAATTGGTTCATGATCTAGATATAAACAGCGATATTATAAGCAAATTAGAGGAACATAGGATAGTTTACCTCTGAGATCTGTGGAGATGGAATAAATTTATGTCCAAAGAAGATCTGGAACTATTAATTGAACACCAGATAGATAATTTTGATTATATTAAGTTAAAAAGTTTTTGTACAAACAAAACTAATGCAGACAAGATTAGGAGGGAAGCATCAAATTGGGAAATCATCTTTACATTTAAGGGTTCTGATAAAGGTCTCATCTCTAAGATATATAGAGAATTGTCTCATATTTAAAAGAATTCAAGCCATTCTTCAATTGATAAATGGTCAAGGGATATGAATAGACAATTTTCAGATGATGAAATTAAAACTATTTATAGTCATGTGAAAAGTTGCTCCAAATCACTATTGATCAGAGAAATGCAAATTAAGACAACTCTGAGGTACCACTACACACCTGTCAGATTAGCTAAAATGACAGGAAAGGATAATGACAGGTGTTGGAGGGGATGTGGGAAGGCTGGGACACTGATGCATTGTTGGTGGAACTGTGAACGGATCCAACCATTCTGGAGAGCAATTTGGAGCTATGCTCAAAAAGTTATCAAACTGTGCATACCCTTTCACCCAGCAGTGTTTCTAATGGGCTTATATCCCAAAGAGATCTTAAAGGAAGGAAAGGGCCCCACATGTGCAAGAATGTTTGTGGCAGCCCTTTTTGTAGTGGCTAGAAACTGGAAACTGAATGGATGCCCATCAATTGGAGAATGGTTGAATAACTTATGGTATATGAATGTTATGGAACATTATTTTTCTGTGAGAACGACCAGCAGGACGATTTCAGAGAGGCCTGAAGAGACTTGAATGAACTGATGTTTAGTGAAGTGAGCAGAACCAGGAGATCATTTTTCACAGGAACAACAATACAATATGATGATCAGTTCTGATGGACATGACTCTCTTCAACAATGAAATGCTTCAAACCAGTTCCAATTGTGAAAGCCATACACACCCAGAGAGAGGGATGTTAAATGTGGACCACAACATAACATTTTCATGTTCTCTATTGAGGTTTGCTTGCATTGTATTTCCTTTATCTGATTATTCTTTCTTGTAGATATGATTTCTCCTGCACAAAAAGGATGTGTGGAAATAAGTATACATATATTCAATTTCTTAAGTATTTTAACATAATTAATATGTATTGGATATCCTGCCATCTAGGGGAAGGGTGGGGAGTAGGGGGGAAAATTTGTAACAGAAAGCTTTGTAAGGGTTAATGTTGAAGAATTATCCATACATATGTTTTGCAAATAGAAAGTATTAATAAAATTTTAAAAAATTGAGTTACAAATACTCTTCCTCTTTTCTTTCCTCCTTATTGAGAAGGCAAGCAATTTGATATAGGTTATACATGTGTAGTCATGCAAAACATATTGCCATGTTAAACATGTTGTGAAAGAAAAAAAAGTGTTCCCTACCATAAAGCTCTCCTCACTCCAGGGTATACACACAGTTATCACCAGTGATTTTCTTAAAATTTACTATAATGTTACATGTACTTCATAATTGACAATGGATTTCTATTATCTCTAGGATCAAATATAAACTCTTGCCTAATATTTAAAGCTCTTTACAGTTGAGACTCTTGCTACTCTTCCCACTTTCTTATGCATAATTTTCCTCTATGCATTCTATGATCCAAACATGGATTTGGAGATATTTGTAAAATTCCCTTTGTTTTATGCAAGTGAGAACACGCATAAAGTACTTTTGCTGAAGATGCACTGTAGAATGACTTGCAAGCATACTGGTGGTATTTGTAATATTCCCAGGCCCTCTCCTCTGTTATAATATAGTCAGTCACATCTCTCTGGGGTCTGGGGTTTACACAAAAAATTCCATCCTCTACAGCAGAGATTTTTAAATTTTTACTTTTGTGATCCATTTTCATCTGAGCAATTTTTATATGACCCAGGTATACAGGTATATAATATAGGTACACAAATCAAACACTTACTGATATAAATCATAATTTTCTGATCCCCACATTCAATTACATTATTCCCTATGGGGTTGTGACCATAGTTTTAAAAGTTGAACTCTAGAGGAAAAAGAAGTAGAGGAAGGAAGGAGAAAGAGGAAGAGACAGAGAGAGAGAAAGAGAGAAAGAAAGGAAGGAAAGAGAAAGATCATAATATGCAAATAAATGATAGATCCTAAAATAATCACTTTTAAAAAGCTCATGCAGCTAGCCATTTTAGTCAAAACTCTGTCAAAATACAAAATTTGTAATTATTTATTAAATATGTGTATTTTTTCTTATGTGGAATATAAGAAGAGAAGTGCAATGGAAGCAATGCTGAAGAACTTAGATTCAAATTCCAGCTTCACCATTTAGTAGTGGATAAAATGTTGGGCCTGGAGTCAGAAAAAATCATCTTCCTGATTTGAACTCTGACCTGACACTTATTAAATATGTAACTATAGTCAAGTCAATTATATCTGTTTGCCTTAGTTTTCTTATCTGTAAAAAAATATTTAGAGAAGGAAATGGCAAACCACTCTAGTATATTTGTCAATTAAATCCTAAATAGTCATGACTGAAATGACTGAAAAGCAGCAAAAACAACAGTCTGATTCCCAACCTCATCATTTAATCAAGATTGCTGTCTCCAAAGTTCCTAATGGTATCTTAATTGTCAAATCCAACATCCTTTTCTATTTTCTTCCTTTCTTTCTTCTCTATACCACTGAGCCTGTCAATAATCCCTCTTGATACTCTCTTCCTTTGAGATTTTTAGGACACCTCTATCTTTGTTTTCCTTACTCATCTTTGTCTACTGACTTTCCTGGCTTCAAGTTCCAGATAAAAATCTACCCTTCTGCAGGAAGCCTTTTCTGATCCCTCTTAATTCCAATGTCTTTTCTCTGTTACGTATCTATAATTTATCTTCCATATAGGTTGTTTGTACAAGTTGTTTGGTAAATATATGTTTGTTCACTTACTGACCTCTTTAGGTTTCAACTTCCTCCCTTGTATAACAAAGATTGGATCAGAATAGATGATACATAAGTTTTTTTTCCATTTCTAAATATATAAGATTATATACATGTGTGTATAAAATTGTGTATGCCTATAGCCACATACATACATATAAACATATATTTATATATGTATGTGTGTGTGTTCTGTATATTCATTTTTATTTAGATTATGAAATATTTGATTTTTCCCCAATGTTCTTCTGCTAATATTTCAGCATGCCTTACAGTAGAACAAAAGGATCAGTTTGTCATCCAGCTAAATCCTATGTAGGAAAGAAGAATATTTCAAAAACAAATTATGTATCTACTGGAATCCTAATTCTTTGGGGCCATTTGATATCCATTTTTTAAAAACGGTATGGAAAAATGGTAAAAGTAGTTAATTTTTTTTTTTAACTGGAGAAGGGAAAACAACTAATCTTTACTTAGAAATCACAGTGGAACTATTTGTATTATTGGCTATTTTTTCATTTCGTGATAACTTGACTCTCAGGAAAATTAGTATATCATTTTGTTTAACTGCTAGACATTGAGCTCAATGGGCCACTGAGGACTTGTAAAGCATTCTTTTCCCTCTCACCACAGATATGAATAGAAGTCAGCTGGCTCTGAATTTTAAAGGCAACATGAGTTAATCATTTTGGTGAAGCCTTCTTAAAATGTGATATTTGTAATGATTTGTTAAATATGTTTTTATTTTTCTTATGTGGGGCATAGAATTTTTCAGCATTTTAAAAGTTCACAGATGATTTGCAGAATCTTTAACAAAAATAAACAAAAATCATACTTCACCCTGAATGAATTTTTTTGAGGGAATCAAGCAATTATTTTTCAGCGAAGTACCTTAGAATTTGTTAAAAATTAGAATTGGCTCCTTTGTTAGAAAACCTTCAATTCCATTAGAAATAAACCATAACCTGTTATTGTATTATTGTTAGTATTAAAACAATATTTAGAAACAATGGTCAATATTTTCCCCTGTTACTTACTTTTCCCATTTTGACAAGGACAAATTTCACCCAGATGTCAGTCCTTTCTTAACCGAGACTTAAAAGTCTGATATTCTATAAAAATTGTCTTTCTTTGTTAAGCAATCTACTTATTTCAATTTCACACACACACACACACACACACACACACACACACACACACACAAACACAGAGTTGCATAAGGCAAGAAAATAATTTAAAAAACAAAAAAAAAATCACCCAAGAGATGGAAATCTAAAATTAAATATTTAATTAGAATTTTGATTTTGCTTTCAAGATAGGTGGCATTGCACAGGCTATTTTACACTCCTTTTTATATTTTTTAATATTTATTTATTTTTTGCCAAAAAGATATTGTTTATTTTAACAGGCCACTTGAATATTAATACATGTGTAATAGGATTGGAACTGAAAATCAGCTAGAGATGGTACATATTACATTATTGGGAAATTACATTTTTATTGTAAAAACATTTATTTTTTTTTAACAATTTACCTACATTAATCAAAAAATTACAGCATATTTAATAATTTTACAAATTCTTCATAAAAAATATATCTCTGTACAAAAAGTTCTTTTGCACCTACTTCATGTCAGCAGCATGTAGTGAAATGACAGGATGGATTACTGGGAATGAAGATGGGGTTGACTTGATCGTAATGCCAGCGTTCTTTTTTCCCCTTTTATAATAGCTTTGTGTTGTTGTTGTCTGTTTACAAAATATTTTACAGAAGAAAAAAAAATTATTGCAGCTAGCCTGGAGAAAGGCAAGATGTGTGGAACAAGCAGCAGATTTAAATAGCTTTGAAGCACATAACCTGTTATAGCATGTTGTTTCCCACCCCCACCCCACCCCCTTTGGAGTCTGGTCTACTTTAGGGAAGTCTTCTCTATATACCTCAGCAAGCACATTTACTGACTTTTGGATCAGCATCCCTCAAAGATCTCTCAGTTAAGGGAACTTAACGCACAGCCTACAGAAAAACGGCAGGCAAAATTCTCACGAGAAATAGAAAGTAAAAATTAAATCTTTAAAAATGCTCAGAATTTATAATTAAAGAAAAATCTGAGTTTAATACACACATACACACATTCATTCACACACATTTACAGTCTGTCAGCTGATACATAATTTCTTTTATTTATCTCCTGCTATCTCAGGATTCCTTTACGTTATCAACCTGCATCAGGAGTGTAGGAGCAGAAAGCATCCATTCAGTCTCTGAAGTCAGCATTTTGCACCTTGTTTGAATGACTCAAGCTTAAATATATACATTTTATATATATGTATATATAGTATATGAATGAGTGTTTGTGTATGTGTATGTGTGTGTGAGAGAGATCATATCAATATGTGTGGTAACCCTGTTATCACTAGTAAAGAAATTCCACAACTTATCCAAATGTTTTGATGTTATTAATCTATGGGTCAGTCACTAGATACTAGATCCTACTGGTGTTTTCCATTCTATTGAGAGACATTGAGAGAAGACGCAAAATCCAGAAGTGCTTCAAGTTGGATATTTGTTCAAAGAATACACTATATTCACAACAGTTTTCATCAGCAAAACTGAAATGCAAACTAATACTGGAAGAGATTCACTTGGTCTCCTTAAAAATATATATACCCTTTCAATAAAGAGCAAGCTATTTTTTTTTAATCTTGACTTTTTTTCAAACCTTATTTTCATGCCTTGAAGATATGTTTTTAATGGACTAATACTAAAAAGAAAAATCTTAGATAGTCTAATATTGTGCAGTGCACAGAGTATGTACTAAAGAAAACTTTGTTGAAGTGAATTAAATATAATCCCCTTATCAAACAAAAGACATTTAGAAACAATATTTCCCATTTCCCTTACTTTCAATTAGGAATTCAGGGAAGGGGTTTTAAGAACTTAATAATACCAAACTTAAAAGTTTGTAATAATTTTATCAAAATATAGAACTCAATGCTAAAGAACAGTCATCTTGAACTTCAGACCCATACACACATACATTCCCCCCCTCACCCCCCCCACCTTCATGTTGTGGTTTTATCCCCTTTGAATTTCATAAGAAGCAGTATTTATCTTTTAATTCATAATTCAGCTACATGGTTTCCTGTGATTTTAAAATTATTATATTTTCTTTTCTAACTGGGAGATTACAAAGCATGAAGCAGACATGTGGTTAATAAAGAAAATTATGTGAACCAAGGTCAGCAGTTTTGTTTTTTTCTTTCTTAAAGAAAAACAACAACAACAACAACAACAAAAAGAAAAAAAAACTGAATAGTATTTTGATACTTACAATTCCCACTGGGTTCTGTGTGCTAGCTAGTACTTCAATTGTCTTTCATGCAATATCAAAAAATGATGCCCCGTCAAAAGGAAGAATGGCCATAATGTAAAAGGGAAGACTATATTGTGAGCTAAAATTCACAGATTTTGTGAGCTATCTAAAATAAATTACTATTCACATTTTTACACGGCAGGCAGCATTTGCTGCCAACCCCCCTGCTGTTTAATAGGATGATACGGACAATAAGTGACTGACAATTGTACAATCAAAAGAAAAAAAAAATACTGGAAGTGAAGGTGGACTTTTTTTTTCTCCCTTTCTTGACATGCCCAATGGTTTTATTTATATAAATGGAGCAAAAATAAATAAATAAATAAAATTTAATAAAAGTAAACCCAAAAATCTATTCAGTATCATATCTCTTTTCAAACCTGTACCAAATCTGGGGAATATTTTCTAATAGGTCAACAAAAAACTGGCCATGGAATGCTGAGCTTGACAATGTGAGATAATGCTTATATACAATGGACAGTGTGTAGAAACCCTGTATACATAGTTTGTATCAGAATTTTAGTCATTCAGAACACACTAGTGCAAAAAATTGTGCATCAAAAATTCTGCAATACAACAGCTGACTGGGAAATTTGAAGACTGCCCTATGTATGAATATTGGAGACATACTGTGAGTTTGTCCAACTCTAACAGCATCTCAGTGATGTCACCAAAAAGCATTTGTAGGTGTGTGCATTTACCAGAAAGTTTTCTTCTCTTTTAAGGAAAGCTTTTTTTTTTTCTTTTTTTTTTCCTTTAGAACATTTTTGTTCATAGGGATTAAAACAAAACAAAACTAAATAAAAAATATAGTGTGGTGCTCTTGTTTTGTTATGGCACCCAAAGGATATATCCAAGTGCCTGAAAATTGCATTGAAAGGCATCCCAGTCACATACGAATATGAAAGTTTGAGGCATTAAGTATGACAAATTGGCATGATTTGGCAGTCTTCCTTAAGTGTGCCTTGATTTCAAGCAGATGCAGCCAAGCACTTTTAATCCACTTTCAAGAATGAAGATGTTGTCTTTGATTTGATCCCCAGAAGACTTTGACCCATTTTACTAGGAATTTCAGCTGCATGTATATGCCAGGAGAAGATGTTCAAGATTACCACAGCAAAGCCAAGAGTAGAAGGGAGAGTGGTATATGGCACCAAAGGAATTACTGCTTGTCCATCAGAGGTATGGCTATGAATCAGTCATTTTGGGGGCACTGAAGGCTATACCACTGTACAAACCGTGTTCAGAGTTGTGTCAAACCTCACAGCTTTTGCCTCTGTGGGTTTTAAGTTTGTATCATACATAGGATTTTCAAATGAAGCTTGTCCATTACTGTTTTCATGCCCAGCGTAGCCATTATACTGTACTTTTGGTCTTGTTCTGAAAAGGAAGAGGAAAGAGAAGAATAAATAACGAGTCTTAAGACAAACATTTATCTGTCATAATAATACTATAGTCAGGATAAGCATTTCATACAACTGATATTTCATTAGAAAGCAGAACATACTAGAGATTAATTACAGGAATATTATAGGACAATGGAATAAACTTGAAGAACCTCTAATCCAATATTTCTCAAACTTTTTAGTTTTATGTTCTATTTATATGCTTAAAAATTATTGGGGGTCCAAATTAACTTTTGTTTATTTGACTTATATGTATATACTTATATTTTTATTCAAATCTCAATTTACTATATTTGAAACAAAAACTAAAATTTCCCTAGTTTTGACATTTGACTATTTATTTTTCTTTCATTTACTTACTTATCTATTTACTACTTATCTTTATTTCTTCTTTTTTTCTATTTTAAGTTTAAAAATCTAGTTAAGAATCTTCCCTCTTCTCCCCTCAGATTTTTTTTAATAGGTTTCTTTCTACTATGCCTTTCTAAGAAGTTTTTCTGTTTTGCTTTCCTTCACTAATTTTCTTCCTATCAAGATTATTCAGAAATTGTATTACTAGGTTCACGGACTACATCCTTATTTACTCCTTTTTTACTTCATTTTATTTTATTTTATTTCTTGGTGTTCATCATGAGCTTAGAGTTTCTGACGTTCTGGGTTTGATTTCCCTCTTCAAACTAACATGTTATTGTCTTTTATGGACTGTGCTCCCATTCCTCACACTTAAGAAATATCAATTAATGAGGACAAAAGAAGGAAATCATTAAAATCAAATGTCTAGGGTATATTTATTATAGGCAAATTATGATTTGAATGTTCAACTTAAATTACTGTTTAATTTCATTTTCTCCTTTGGCTTCCAAGAGTAGAAAAATAAAACTAAAAGAAGTCATGGAGGAGAAGAAAAACTTTTCTCTTGATCATTTTAAATTTTCTGGTAAAAAGAAATTATATTATTGAGCTTATCATACCACATCAGAACTTCTTTAGCTACGTTCACTACCTTGTTTTATTATTTTAAATATTTTGATATTTTTTATTTCAATATAATTAGTTTCCTTTGAATCTTACATATTTTATTCCAAGTACCTAACATTAGACTTTACCATACTGCCAAAGGAACCCATCACACACATACACAAAATGTTTTTGTTTTCTTTTTTTTTTAAATCTGTCAGAGCATTGCCTGAGGGATTGAGTAGTTTAGTAACTTTCCTACCATCACTAAGGCAATATTTTTCATAGGAAACTTCTGAACCCAATTCTTTATTTTGAAGCCTATTCCCTATTCAATGTCAGTCTACTACAACATACTATTATACTAATATCTATTTAAAAAATAAATTCTCTATCAAAATAGTTTATAAAATCAAAGAATCTTACTTAGATTTAAAAGCAGACTTATAGGCCATCTTATATGACATCTCACCTCAAGTATGAAATGACCTTCTACAACAGCTAAAGCATCAGGGTATTTAGTTCCTACTTGAATAATAGCAATGAAAGAGAGCTCATTATATACACATATATACATATTATTTTGAAGCTCCTAGTTTCTTTAAAAAAATCTTCTTTCATAATATTCACTCTAATTAACCACAAAGGTTCAACAGTGTTTCTTTCATAGTCTGCTGGCTTTTTCCTCTTAAATGTGTATTGTTTGGGATTGGTCAACTGACTTTGTGGGTTAGAGAATTACTTATGTCATTTTAATTTAAGAAGAGACTATTGCTGAAATATTAAGATTATGTACTGTAATAAGAGTTTGTTAGAAAGCTGATTAAGTTACATTCTCAAAGATTTGGCCATGATGATTTATACAATACCTGTGTTTGTAGAGGTAAAATGCAAAACCTGATAAAATGAGTGCAAAGAATGGAACTAGAATGGCAGCTGCAACAGAACTGCTATTTGTGCCATAATAATGATTTGAAGAATCTGGATCTATACTTAAAGGACCTGAAAAAGGAAAAGAAAATAAATTATTTAACACAAAATTGTGAAAAAAGTCTGATGAGAAATTAAAATTTTTTAGGATCACCTCTTCTGATAAGCTTCTAAAAACCCTTTATAGTCTGACCTTGACTGCTCTTCTGGTATTCCTTATATATTACTTCCTCTTATCTACTCTGAGAGCTACTTAAAGTGGAGTTTTCTTTATTCTTTACAAGTGATATTATATTTTCAGTTTCATGCCTTTAAATTGGCCATCCCCCAACTAAACTGAAGTTTCTGACAAGTTTCTAATAGTATGAACTTACTTCAGTTCACATCAAAGGGAACTATTTAACTGTTTAATATAAATTAAGTGGATTTCTTGTGTGAAGCTATTATAATCAAACTGGAAATCAATCTCATTTGAATGAAGCAGACCATCTTATAGGAGACTACCTCATGTGAAATCAACTTTCACATTGGCAGAAAGCAAAAACATAGTAGAGAATCATCATTTAGTTGATACAACTAATATGATGGAGATGAAATTAAGTCACAGAGTCAATTAAAATACAAGCAGAATATAATTGTTGAAATTTGGTGGTTTTGAAATGGGATGGATTTATTATTTGTCCTCCCTTTACAAAACCTGTCCTGCCAATTGCTTATAAGTAGTAGAGAGGCAATGTAGTATAGTGAAAAGAATACATAACTTCTTTTAATTTCATTAATTTTAAAGTTTCTCAAAAGGGAAAATGGTTTAAGTGGGGGAATATCATGATTTGAACTTTAAGTGTGTTGTATCATAAGGATATAGAGATGGAGATATCCAGTGGGAAGTTGGTAGTTGGCAGAATTAGAGAGCATTAGAAAGAGTAGGTATTTATAAATTTAGAAATCATCTATACATAATTGATAATGAAACATCTAGAATTAATGTTAAAATCAAGAGTGAGCATATAAAAAGTGTAGCTAAGAGTCTTGGAAGATATCTAAATAGAGAATGAAAGAAAAATTATGAAGCTATCAAGTAGTTATGAAAGTCAAAGGAAAAGTAGTCACAGAAGAAAAGGGAAGAAAGAATAAATTTCACCAGCAAATCAGAAATATAAGTAAAATGCTCCTTAGAAAGAAGCTGCAAAACAGATAATAATATATCCTCTTTAATATCATTTTATGAACAAAGACATATCTTTTTCAGATATTAAATCACTTGCCCATGCTAAACCATCTGGTAGCCTTGAAGGCTGAAAGATTGTAGTAAACATATGAGTGACATGTGAGAAATGCTGGTATTCTACACTTGCATTACAATAATTTAGTTGGGGAAAAAAGGTCATCGTAAGAGTTGGCAGTGGAAAAATGAAAGAATTCAAAAGATTCTACAGACGTAAAATTGATAGCATTTGATTTGACATGAAGGATGAAGGAGAAGATGCAAAAAATATAGAAACTCAGAAGTGGAAGTATTAGGGGTTATTTGTATAGTCCAAATTGTATCCATTTAAGAATTTTCTCCAAAACTTAACCAAATACGTTTCCAGAGTGTGAGAGAGACATTAGTGAAAAGGGACCCATCACTTACTGAAATAGCTCATTTAGGTTATGGATAATGTTAAATGTTAAGCAAATTTCCTTTATGTTGAGCCAAAATTTGTCTCTTTGCAACTTCGATTCATAGCTAATGTAAATTTTCTTATTAAAACACAATATTTTCATTCTTCCTCTCCTTCTGCCTTGCAGCCCCAAACACTGTTCTTTATCTTCTTCATGACCTTTAATCATTTAACACCTTGGTTGTTTCTCAGGTCATCACTCCCTTTACTTGCTATACTCTCTTTTCTCTAGCTTGATCTATTAGTGGATTTCATTCAAAAGAGATAATATATGTAAAATATTTTCGAAATTTTAATATTAAAATGAATAGTAAAAATGAATCTGAGTACAAATATAAATAGTAAGCAATATCTTTCACAGAAACCCTAAAGTCTGAGAATCCCATGATCCATTGCTGATTTCAGTCATAACCTTGTTTTATTCATTTTTGTACCCACTTCAGTGTCTAGCTAATTCCTAGCATTCAATAAGATTGAAATGCTGAATTGAATTGAAATGAAATCTTCCTTTGGTGAAATAAATGCATATTTTTTTTTAGAATTTGGCCTGATTTAGTTGATCAGGGACATAGTATAAAGCAGTTATATCAAACACAAACAAAAACAGATTACCACAGGCCACATATTAACTAAAATACCACAAATTCATTGTATTTTTATTTTGCTGAACATTTCCTAATTATATTTTGATCTGGTTCTCCACTGGCAAATTATGTCAGCTGCCAGGCCTTGAGTTTGCTATCTCCATTGTATAGCATATAGCCACTACTTAATTTTTTATTGGAAGAATGAATATATGAATGAGTGATGAGATATATTTTCTTATATGAAAATAACAATATCAATGCCAATAGATTCCCTGATATTGGGACTAAATTGTTTTAAATATAAGTATAGATTGTTTTGAATTAATTCATGGAGAATTATTTTCATTTGAATATTCCACTGTATACTTTACAAACTACTTTTGATCATTTTACTAGAGTCTTTATAAATGCAAAATTATTCCACCCAAGTATCATTTCATCTTTATCTTCCACTTTATTGCCATGGTTTTTGAAAAAAAAGTTTTCTATATATCTTTATTAACACCTACTCTTAATTCCTTGTAAAATGGTTCTGTCCCCACACCTTTATAGAAACGATTATCTTAAATGGCACCAATAACTTCCCAAGCATAAAAGTTTGCTTTCTTTTAAGTCCACATCCTTTCCCGCCTGTATCCCACTTTTGTTATTGTTTATCATATCCTTCTGCTGAATACCTTGGCTTTAAAGATATGATACATTCCTGATTATTTGACCTTTCTTAGCATTCTTTATTTATATTGATTTTTTGTCCACTTCTAGACTCTTTCAGATAGATGTTCCCCAAGATTATGACTTCTTCCCTCTATTCTTTTCTCTCATCTTCCCCTTGAAGCCCCATTAATTTTATAGTTTTAACAATATCATGCTGCAAGTGATTTATAAATCTCTATCTCTAAACTTGGCTTCTCCCCATATCAGGACTACTTCTCCAGTCCCCTAAAGAGTATCTCCATATGACTCTCCTGCCAGTACCTCAAACTTCTTATCTTTCATGCTTATTTTTTACCCCTTCATTGTTTTTCTTGTGATATTCTTCACTAATATTTCAAATTCCATTATATTTGACTCCCCTCCTTTTCTTTTTATAATCAATTAGTTATCAGATCAGATTCTATTCAAAGGATTTTTTTTTTCATTCCTGTTATTTTCTCTCCATTTCCATTGCAATCATTCTAGGCTTTCATTATCATTTCCTTAATCTGTTTCAATAGCCTCTAAATAATTCAGGTGTTTTAAATTTAGGTGTTTTTTGTTGTTGTTCTTTTTGTTTTTGATTTTTGTTTTTGTTTTTTACTTCATCCCTAATATTATGGTTATATAAACTTCCTTTTCTAGTAATATGATCATGTCAATCTATTAACAACAAAGCAAAACAAATTAAAAACACATATTCAGTGGCCCCAATTCCTTACTAAATAAAATTTTGCCTGACCTCCAATTTTTCCATAATTCATCATAACCCTACCCATCCAGAAATTTCATTCTACTCTCTTATGTGTATTTTATCCTATATGTCTAAGCTGTAAACCAATTTATCCCCTTTACACTCTTCCTGCCTCTGTGACGATACTCACATTGTTTCCTCTATGATATCTTCCATAATATTCATTTTAAAATTGATCTTAATATAAACTTTTCCAAAATGCTTTTTTGCTTGTGTTTTTATTCTTAGTAATAGACAGGTTTTAGCATTCACTTTACTTTGCACTACTCTAGTATGTATATGTGAAACAGAATATTATAAGGTATCTGGGATTATTTCTCATCTCTCAACCATATTGTAAGATCCATGAAGGCAGTCATGGCTTCTTATGTAAATTTATTATTTCCCCCAGAACTGAGCACAGGACTTAACATGTAGGGTTCAGCAAATGTTCAATTATTGAATTATTAATTCTAGAAAATCATATGTTGGTAGTCTTGCATTAATTTACACAATGTGTGATACATATTTTTAAAATTAACAAGAAATGCATGCTTTCACTGAATCTATGTCTTCACTCAATTAAAATATGCAGTTTTCTTTGAATTGTGAGCATATTATGTGTATGTTATTGAGCTAAAGAGCAAAAAATGTCTTCATATAACTGACTTTAGAAGCACAATCTTACCTTGTCTTTCTAGCTTGAATTTTCCAAAGTCTTTCCCATGTATATCACCTTGAAAGGTAAATCCTCCTCTTTCAAGCCCTGATGATACCTAATGTACATGAAGAAGAAGAAAATTGAGGAAAAAATGAAAAATAGAAATTAGTCTTCAGAAATATAATCACTATTCTCAGTTTTCAGATTTTGAGGCATGTCCATTAACTTACATGGTATTATTTTTAGTATTTGTCTATATATACAAAGTAGCAACAAATATAAAAATGATACCAAATAAATGATTATAAATGACATGTGAAATTTGTTCCTTGAATACAAACATTTTTTTTCATCTAAATCAAAAAGCTATAAATATATTACAATTCAACCACAGTTTTCCATGGTGGCTTACAACATGGAAAAAATTAATGAATAAAATACATAAAATATGAATACTTTGTGAATATTGTGAATGTTAGAGTTAGCATGGATATACCATGCATAATCATAGTGATTTTATTTATATCCTAAGCTTACAAGCTAAGAAACTGGCCTGAAACTTCAGCTCCAAATGAATATCTCTACTAATCATCTTCAGGAAATGTTAGAAGATTCTGAACTTGTTTCTTCACTTAAAAGTTGTGGGAATCTCAAGTATAGATCATGCAGCCATGCATGGAAAGCTAATAATGAATAATAGTATGGTATAATATATAAATACATTATATTGCCTCCACAAAGCTCATCTTGTTGCCAAGAACTTCAAAATAACATTTGATAAAGAGATAACTTGACATTATCAAAGGAAGACATATTGGTACTCAATGTAAAACTCAACTATCTCTAAGACATATTTTTTTTTATTTTTTGGGTTTTTATTGATGTCTTTTATACTCTTCTGATATGAAGGTTACCCATTTGGTTCATGTTCTGCTTCTAAATTATTTTTAATTTTCTCTTGTATTCCACCCTTTCTTTTCTTATTATAAATATTTTTTAAAGAAAAGGAGTGAGAGAAAAATAGTAGACCTGAACAATATTTTGATAAGCTGACATCACATGCAATGTTCCATTCCTCTGGGTACCTCAGCAATGTCAAAGGTAGAGATAAATCTGACTGATTTCATTCTTACTTTACAAGTAAAGTACTTAGTTTTGACCAAGAAGTTATCTGCTTAGAGAAGAATATGCTTTGTAGAACTCTTATACAGAATACTTACATAACCATCTAGTCCCCAGTTGTCATTTTCAAACTTGCTTACAAAAATTTCCACTGGTCCTTTAATTTGGAAAACTTTCAGAAGTAAATGAGCTTCCTCCTTCTTATAAACACCTATAAATGACATTAGGGAGAATCAGTAAGAATAATTTCTCCCTAAAATTATTTGTCTAACTCTCTTCTCCTTAAATAGATTCAGATCTAAAAAACACTGGCGGGGGCAGCTAGGTGGCACAGTGGTTAGAACATCAGCCCTGAAGTCAGGAGGATCTGAGTTCAAATCTGGTCTCAGACACTTCCTAGCTGTGTGACCCTGGGCAAGTTACTTAACCCCAATTGCCCCAGCAAAAAGAAAAAAAAAAACACTGACTTTTTAGGGATTAATTTTAATTTTAGACAAGCTTTCAAATATGCAAAATCGAATATTTGTTGGTCTTATCATCAGAAAACTGGGTTCCATTAAGCTTTAGAGATTTCACTAAATCTTAATTTTTTTTTAAGGAACTACCATTTTCTGGTAAATATTAAGACTTTGAAAGCAATAAATGGAAGATTTACAACTTGTGGAGATTAATATTTTCGAATGAAAAAAAAGGAGTATTTTTTAAATTTCAATTTAAAATCCAACTGCTCTTGAAATGTTTAACTTTCTATACCCATTTAAATCCATTCATCCTTTAAAATCAATTGAAGTGTAACATCCACTAAGATGCCTTCCATGATTATTTTATTTGGAAAAAGCTTATTTCTTCTATTTTCATTTATATCTCAAATAATATTTTATTATGTTCTTCTAATGACTTTGTCATGAATTGTTGTAATATTATATAGGGTGTTCGAAAAGTATTTGCAGAGTTTTAAATTTTAATACTTCAATTATAATAACATAAATTCATGTGCTTTAATAGCTTAAAATTGCATTAAGACTTTTGGAAAAAATTGACTGGTCTAGGTTTAATTTTTATGGTGGTACTAGAATTATGGACTCCAGGAAAACAGAGACCATATAACATCTCAACTACATAGTCCCTTTAGCTCCACTGTGAATAGTATAGCAGGCTTTCAAATAAATGTTTGTTATATGAATGAAGGAACCCACTGAATTTTAGTTCTATTCCTTTTACTAGGAACAGAACTTTTTTTTATCTTAAGTCTAAATATTGTTTTCCTATATCTTAGTATGTTTTACCTGTAGATGAAAACAAAAACAATGTGTTTTCTTAAATTTCATATTTGTTTTAATATTCATAGACAGAAAAATATATCAATCATGAACTGAAATACTGAAATTAAGGAACCAATTCATTTTGCATGATTCACCTTTGGGAGAGAAAGGAATAGAGAGTATCTAACTTGTGTAAAAATGAGAAAGGGAGAAGGGATTTGATAAAGGATTATACAACTATTTGGAACATGTAAGTATTAGGAGTGTTTATCTTCTTAATCTTCTAATGATGAGATGGGATTTCTATTATCTATGACTAAATTTACAAAAACTGTGTTGTTTGAAATTCATTTGAAAGAATATTTCTTTAATTCTCATAAGAAATACTATTGTCAGGGAGAAGACTGATTTGTGACATTATAGTCTAGAAAGAAATTGAATCAGAAGATACCTTGATCATATTTGAAAATTGATTATAATTTAAATACTTAGTGTTCATGAATCTGATGTGAAGGTTTGCTCATTTGGTTTCACATTCTGTTTCTAAATATGATGACTCTCATTCAAGGTATTTTGAAAAATATCACTTTGCTTTGTTCTAGAAAGAGCAAATGCAGTTGGTTTCATGCTAAGCTAACAAGTGCTTCCCAGGATATAAATCCTGAAGCTTCCAGGGTTACTGAGTTAATAATTATTCATTCTTAGCTGGAAAGTTAATACTTCAGAAGTGCAGGTCATTTCCCTGATATTACATACATTCTGAGACCTGAACTTTCATGTTTTCTTTAAAATTCTATGGATGAAATTAAAAGCTAAAATTACCAGGGGTTTCCTAACTGATTAGGACTTAGCTGTTCTTATTCTGAATTAGAACAAGTCTTCTGGGTCTAGTGAAGTCAAAATATATGGCCCCATATTTCCCTGTCTATTTAGAAAAATACACATCTATTATACATTTACTGGGTATTTTTGAAGTTATTTTTGTTATTGTTTTGTTTTTGATCATGTCTGACTCTTCATGCCTCCATTTCTGGTTTTCTTGGCAAAGCGATTAGAACAGTTTGTCAATCCTTTTTCTGACTTATTTTGCATGTGGGGAATTGAGACAAATAGGGTTAAGTGACTTTACCAGGGTCACACAGCTAGTTAGTGTATGAAGTCTGATTTGAACTCAGGAAAATGAATCTTCTTGATTCCAGGCCCAACCCTCTATCCACTGTACCGCCTAACTACCCCCTTACTGCTATGTAATACTACTAATTTCCTATTACTGTATGTTCTAATATAATTGGGAAGAATGTACAATAGAAGCCAGATCTCTCAGATCCCCAAATTTAAACTGAACTACTTATTCAATGGTAAGTTATCAATTAACATAATTTTTTACTTTGTAGAAACTGAGGATGAGAATTCGATTTTCAAGGTTTCACTAAAAACTAATGATCTATTAGCTCTTAGAGAATAATTGGCCATTCTACAATGTGAAAGTCCTTCAGGAAAAAAGAAAGCCAAACCAAAGAGAAGAGTGATTAATGAATAAATGAGAAAATGTGGATGTTTGGTTCAAAGAATCTCAGAAAGACACGGAAACTGTGAAGAATGGGAAATAGGAAAGGTTTCTGAATTATGATGAAGCTTGATGGAAGAAGAATAGAAGCAGTGGAAAAGGGGATGTCAATGAGTTTATAAGAAAAAGGAGACTAATTTAAGTATTTGGTACATATTAGAATAGAATGCTCTCAAAACAACCATGATACCACAGGAGAAAAAAACGGAGAAGTGAATATAGCATGTGTTCATTTACATTTGATCTTCATAGTTCTTTGCAGAGGGAATTTTCTATCCAAAGTTTATTGGGACTTCCTTGGATCATCAAATCACTGAGAAGAACTAAGATCATTGTACAATCTTGGTGTTACTGTGTATAATGTATTTCTGGTTCTGCTTGTTTTGCTCAGTCTCAGTTCTTGTAAATCTTTCTATGCCTTTTTAAAACTAGCTTGTTTATCATTATTTATAAAACAATAATATTCTATTACCTTCATATACCACAACTTGATAAGCCATTCCCCAACTGATGGGCATCTACTTATGTTCCAATTCTTTGTTATTACAAAAGAGCTGCTATAAACATTTTTTTCAAATGTGGGTCCTTTCCCTTCCTTTATGATTTTCTTGGGATACAGACCCAAAATAATGGGCATTTTTATAGTCTTTTGGGCATAGTTCCAAATTGCTGTCCAGAATGGTTAGATCATTTCACAACTCCACCACAATGCATTAGTTGTCCCAGTTGTCCCATATCCCCTTCAACATTTATCATCTTTTTTTGTCATCTTTGTCAACCTGAGAAATGTGAGATGGTACCTCAGAGTGGTTTTAGTATGCATTTCTCTAATCAATAGTGATTTAGAGCATTTTTTTCATATGACTACAGATTAATTTCATCATCTGAAAATTATTCATATCCTTTGGTAATTTATCAATTGGTGATATACTGAACTTATTTTAAGGTATATATTTGTGGAACTTTCCTTAACTATTTTATTTAACAAAAGATATTAATAGAAATCTCTTTTTTCTCATCCTCACCCCCACCTCATTGAGGAAATAAATAAAAAAATGCTTTGAAATGAATATTCATAATTAAGCAAAACAGATTTCTTTGATAATTATAAATAAAAATGTATGTATCACTCTGTACATTACAATATTATATAAAGAGTACCATGATCCATTACTGTTCTTTGTATTAATGTATAAATGTGTTATTATATTTTTTAAAATACCCATCATATTACTATAGAACTCACCTGAAAGTTTTAGCTCCACATTTGATCCTTCAATAAATGTAGCATTTACTTTGCTACTAGTTGCATTGAACCAGTCAACGGTTAAAGTTGCAGGGTGTCTTTTCCCTAAATACTCATAATAACCTTTCCATACAGAGTTGATGAAAAATACATCAGAAGGAACTGAAAGAAAGAGTAAGTAAATATATTTAAGAAGATACTATCATAAACTGAAATCAGTCATTTATTTCTCCGCTTCCTATATTAGAACTCCTGAACCTAGATTTCACAAAGAATGCCATGAACTATGAGGGTTCAAAGACAGGTGATGATTATGATGATGATCACAATGATGACAACAACAACTACAAACAAGAACAACAGTACCAATAACCATTTAGCTTATTTCTGTGCTCCCCACCATTACATGTGCAAATGACCCTAATAGTATGGCATAATTTCAAATAAGATGTCATAGTCTTCTAACAAATTTTTTAGATTCAATTTTTAGATTAGCAGTCACTGAATCTGAAATTCTACAGTGTATAATTCAAAAACAGACAAAGATTTTCAAAGGGAAAAAGTCATGCTTTTAAAAAAAAATCATCCAAAGGGCTGGTATGAACACTTTATTTTTTCTTCTGAATTAAATGTAGTCAGTGGCTAACAGATCTAAAAATGAAATTCATATAAAGTTTGAGATTATTTATTAAAATGAATTTCCTGAATATATGCAAACATTAATGACATAGATTTTCAGGTATGGAATTTTCAGTGAGTATGAAAATGACTATTTAGCTAATATTGCTCTAAATACACCAAATAGCTAATATTCATAATCAATAGATTAGTATGGCTACACATTGCACAATCTTAGGAATTGTGAAAAAAAATATTGATGCTATATCATAGAAAAGTATATAATAGATCATTTGCAAATGAAAGTGATTTCTGCTTTGATTTTTAAGTATGATGCTTTTAACATAACTGTCCACATATGTGAATTTTCACTTTTGAAAAGTTATCACCTGCTGACTTTACATTTGCATATCAAAAAGGATTTCTCAGTGTTTCCACAATTTTAACTAGTATTAAAACTCTCAATTTGTCTTTTACTTGCATAAATGATGCAGAAAACTTATTTAAGAAACCTATAATGGATGTTTCTTAGAATTATATCATGAATCTATGGTTTGATATATCTTAGTACCTTGAAACAGTAGCTCTTATCATCTATTAGGAATGTTGAAAAAGGAATGTTACTGATGGCACTAATATTGGAATGCAAGATAGTTGATGCCCCTTACAACTTGAAATTGATGTCCATAAGATTTATTTGGTATAAAATCAATATTAGAGAAGGGGAAAATGGTAGTGGAGTCTCTTATCCTGGATTTTTTTTTCTTTGAAAAAAAAAAGACAGCTTTCTATAAGAATACCTAGAGTGTAACACTCAGAATAGATAAAAGTTATTGAGGAATAATAAACATTTTAAAAAATAAAATATTTTTAAGTTGTTTTGAGGGCAAAAAGAAAATTCAATTAGAGGTAGGGCCATTTCTTAAGAACATGGGATATGTTCTGAGAAGCCAAAATTATGCTACACTAATTAAATTTCCTTTTTTTTCCTACCAAGAAGAAAACTCTTTAGAAACTCTAAGAAAACTCTTAGAAGGAAAGAACCAAAATAATTGAGGCAAAATAAAACCAAGATAACCGAAATAACTGCTACTTTAATAAGTTCAGGTGATGAATTCTAAGTAATATATATATATATATGCATATATATGTGTGTGTGTGTATGTATGTATGTATGTATGTATTCCAAAGTATTTGAAGAATTCTTGGCTATGAATACATAAATATGAATTCATTTATGGAAAAGTTGAAGAGAATGAGAAACATGCTGTGTTTGATTTAAGATTCCTGGAAAAATTCTAAAACGTGTTATTAAAAGAATGATGTGCAAGCACTTAGAAAAGGAAGTAATGAGTAAGTATAGAGACCGGATTGTTATGAACAAATTATTTTAAACTAACTTCATCCTTTTGTTATTGGGTTACTATAATGATTGATCATGACAATGCCATAAATATATTATACTTGGATTTTAAAAACGCAATTGGCAGAGATTGTCATGACATTTTTGTGGATAAGGAGGAGAAATAATGGCTAGCTTATAGGAGACAGAGTTTGAGTTTGTGATTTTATTGGTATAGGGAACTCCCACATGAGGAAGCACTCTAGTAATACAGGCTAATATTTCTCTGCAATTTACATTCTTAAAGAGAATTATTTAAATCTCTGAGACATTAAGAAACTTGCTGGGAGTCAAATAGTCAATATTTTTCAGAAGTAGTACTTGGATCTGGGTCTTAAAAGCTTTAAAGACAACTCTATTAACCATATCATATTGTTCATAGGTAATAGTATAATTAAGTGGACTTGAAGTAATTGAACAACAATATTGAAAGAATAGCAATTAAAAATCCAACTTCAACTTGAAGGAAAATCTCTAGAAGTGCATCAGAGAGTTCTTCGTAGCCCTGCAGTTCTCTTTGTTTAAAATTTTGTATCAATGACTTGACTGTAGGCATGCTTCTTCAGATATTTTAAAAACTGGAAAGAATGCCTAATGAAGTAAATTACAGATTCAGGATCCAGAAAGATCTCAATAATAGTCTAAAATGATGGGATGGTATTAGGGTGAAATCTAATAGATATTTAAATCCTATAAATGAGTTCAAAATTTTAATTATAAATATATAATAAGCAGAAAAAAGGTTATCTATAATTTTATTGAAAGAGAACTTGAAATTTTTTTTTTAAAAAAGAGAACTTGGAATTTTAGTGAACTCTAAGTGCAATTGTACCGTCATTGTAGCATAGCAGCTTAATTGGTGACATATGAAAAAAAAAGATTCTCAGTCCCTAACATACGTCCTAGACAATAAAATATAATAGCTTGCATTTTATATTCATTTACCAGTTGTCAGCAATTTGATATTGTTATTTGAAGCAATTTTTAAAAATCCAATTAAGATAAGAATAAATGCTAGCAGTTAGTAAATGTTGACTGTTGATATTTACAAAATGTAGCATATATAGAGAGTTAAATTAATATGGATAGAGAATTGGAAAGCATGACATGTAATAATCAGCTATATTAATTAGAGATGATTGGTCTGGATGAGAAAAGACTTTACAATGGCATGATATCTGCCTTAAATATTTAAAGGATTGTGATATAGATGGAGAATTAGAATTGTTCCAAATGGCATAGTTAAGGCTCATGTTTAGAAATTAGAGAAAGACAAATTTTAGCATGATATAATGAGATGATTTCCCAATAGTGATAGCTTTCCCAAAGGGGAAGAGGTTGGATTTCAAGGCAATAACTTCTGTTTAGATAAAGATCTTCAAAACTGTCAGAGAAGACCACATGTGAGGCATATTGCAGAGGGAAGATTTCTTCATATATGCATTGTATACCAAAGCTCCCTTCCAATTCTGAGATTTTGTGATTCTACCTTGAATTTTACCTTTCCTTAAAAGCTATAATCATATCACTAATGCTTTCCTGATGTTATGTAGGGATATATATGCTCAGGTAATTCATTTTCAAAAGAGTCATATTAAAGGAGAAATTCTAAGGGACTTTGTGGTGTTTTAATGTCTCAGAATCTTACTTATTCATTAATTAGATAGAATAAACAATGATATTTTCAGTTAACATGCCCTTTGCCTAAATCATAATGCATAAACCAATTTCTACTATTCTATATATATATATATATATTGCTATAAAAAACTAATGACCATCAATGAATTTCAAATGAGTGGTTTGTATCCCTGCTTATGGTTCCATCTTTCACATTACCGGACTATTTATCTAGATTCCTGGAAGTTCTTAATATATCTAGAATATATATAAAACAAATAAACAAAAAAAAATACAACAAACTTTGGATTATAAGAATTCAACCAAAGCATTGATTGTAATATTATTAGTCCTTCATTAGTTTTTCTTATTCACTTATTCATCCAAGAAACATTTAAGTATGTACTAGATATGAAGCCCTGAACTAAAAGAAATATAGACATTATCCAAGAAGATCATAACACTATGAACAATATATATATAGAATCAGAATGTGTTGACTATTGATAGTCACTAGCTAGATATCATCTCCTTATTAGCAACAATATAGAGGCATTAAAATAACGGAAACAAGTAATTATCAGATGTCATAATTGAAATGGATCTTTCGTAAGATATCAGAGCTAGGAGGGCCTTTAGCATCATCTAATCCAATTCACAATTTTGAAAAGCAGGAAACTTGGGGTAAGTAAAAAGGAACAATAAAGCTTCCCTAAAAGTAATATTTTAAGAGAATAAGATGAACTATTTTATTATTAGAATTCATTTAATCATCTCCTAAATAATAAATTTGATTTCTACTGCTGTCTCTAGTTGGATATTTTGCAACAGTGACTAACTCTGATTTATTGGGAGACCATATAGGCAAGGTAGAATTATCCTGGAAAGAAATCTTTTGTCATGTTTAGATTTCTAAACACCATTAAGTCAATTCAAGATCAACTAGTATTTTTTTTTTTGCTTTTTGCTAAGGCAATCAAGGTTAAGTGACTTGCCCAAGGTCACACAGCTAGGGAAGGTTAAGTTCAACTAGTCTTTCTTATGCCCTCTGCATCTCATGGTTTTGAAAGTGACCCCTTGTAAAAGGGAATGGCACTATTCTGTATGAGTCTCATTCCACTCTAAACCTATTTAGAATTGTGCTAATTATTACTTCATATTAGAGGCATTACAATAATATTACTATTGGCAATTATTTTTCAAAAAGTATAATCTATATTGTGTGAATGTGTGTTTATGTTACTAGGTAATATCAGGTATTAATATCAGTTCTCAATGAAGTCCCACAATGAAAAAAAAAGACTCCTCTTAAGATAGCCACAAATATCTAGAAGATTCAAACAACAAATTTGCTTTGGAGGTCAGAGGATATCATTCTAATACTACCTACATAAGCAAGCTTTGAACAAACATTTCTGAAGAGGTTAATGCTTTAATTACACTAGGAAATGTGAAGAAATCCCACTGACTGCTTCTCCATTTTCATAAATTCAACTTTCCAATTTACTTAAATGATATAAAGGTAGCTTAAGGATGAGTCTTTGAATTCTGATATATGTAATAATGATGTGCAATCCTCCTTACAAGGCTCTTCATTATAACACCTTACCTCAGAGAGACATTATATCCACTTCTGTCTAGAAAATGCCTAAGACCTCCTTGAATGAAACATCATTTTGCAATATCCAAATGTTTGGTTTTTAGGCAAATGGTTAGGTAAGCACATTGCCATTTTGGGAGTAAAAGTCACAAAGTACATTTGTTTTATATTAGTATTTAATTTAAGCCTCTCAGTGGAGTAATGGAATCAGAAACTTTTATGTTCAAAATATCATCATTATGTGTATATATGTATTAGTAGAGAACAAATCATTTAATTTTATTTAAATCTAAAACTGTTCTGGTATACAAACCTGGAGTTTTAGTAACTGTTTCATTAACTTCTCTCACTCCTTTACCTACAAGTAAAAAGACAAGTTATCACTTTTAAGAACATATGTAATTTTGAATATTGTTGAAATAATGCTCAGGTGAAGCAAGTCTCCTTTCTCCAGACTGGGTAAAATTGTGAAATAATTGAAATTTGAAACATGTTATCTGTTTAAACCTAGAATTTTACATTTTGTTTTTATTTTTTTGAGCAGGGCAAGGAAAAAGAGGTGAATTTAAAGGAAATAAATAAACTCTGATCCAAAGGATAGTGCTTCTATTTAAGTTAGAATGCTACAACAGAGAGCCTTGTAATGAGGGTGGCTTACACAAGACACTTTACCAAAAATATGTGCCCCAAATTAAAAGTAAAATTAAACCAAATTTAGAATAAACCAAATTTATTTTGAAAAAAATGGCACAAAAAGACATAAAAATGAATTTACACATGAATGATTAGGGAAACTGACTTCTGTCCTTAAACATTTAGGGTGGACTCTCAGGTTAGCTTAATTAAAAATCTCCAGTATTTAATTACTTTCTATTAATATGTTTCATGGCTTTTTCAAAGTCTTGTTTATATTTCTTAGGGGAAAAAGGTAAAAGAAACCCAAGACTTTTGGACAATTCCTGTCTTGGGTATTTGTAACAGGCTCCAGGAATTTCAACATAAAGCCACAGATTTGATTTAATTCTAAAATATTTACTTATGTGGTTCAGTATTCAGTATACACAAGGTCTAAAATTTAGATGAAAATGCAAAAGGGTTAGTTGTCATTGAGTTTTGATACAGAACTGTTTTTTAGTTTGGGAAAACAAAATTTTGTTGGTAATTAATAAATATTTTTATACTAACTATTTTTGTGATGTAAAATAAAAGATTATGCCAAGAATACATAGATTCAATATCTTCTACTGAAACAACTTGAGTGATCTTAAGAAAATCAATAATTACCAATTTTTTTTCAGCATATGCTCAGGCCCTTGATGAAATTTGTTCATTTTCACTTAGAAAAATAAACACTTTCCCTAAACATATTTTATATGTAATTTACCTGGTAGAACGACTTTCTTCAATAAAATATCATCTCTTCTTTATTTGAAATAGGGCAGATGATAAGATTAACATATACACTTAACCCATGCTCTTATTTTAATTAAATCAGAATACATATATATTCCCCTTCTTAGTTAATGAACATATAAGTTAGTGATGTCTGATTTTGCCACAAATTTGGAAGCTATTCTTTATATCATAGTTATGCTTTGTTTTTTTTTTTTAATTTAGAAAATTACTCTTACTCCATGATCAATGACTTACTTTTACAAACAGGTGACTTTCCTGTCCATTTCATATCTGGTTTACATGTCCGATGCTCAGATCCACCCGCAAGAAAAAATCCAGGATGACAAGTATATACTAAAGTATAACCAAACGTAGGAAGATCTATTGCTCTCACATCTGCATGGGCTGGTGTCTCTGGCTGTCTGCATGCATGAGCTGGAATAAGTTTAATATTATTAGAAAGCACTAAGGCAAGTATTGTAGCATATTAAAAATAATAAATTTTTAAGGCTTAAGAAGAATTTCTAAAGATATGAAAATCAAAATGATTTTTTTTACTAAAAATTAGTATCAAATTCATATTTCATTAAAATAAAATGGGGAAGCAGTTATAACCAGCAAGTATTTGTTTTTTACATATCAAATTCATTTAGCCAACTATTATACATTATTACTAAAGTTACAATTAGTATATTGGTCTAAAGAGATTATAAATAATTATTTCTTATTATATCACTAATTTTATTAGCCATTTAGAAACAAATCCTCCAAAACTGAAGAAATAGTATATTAAAAATCATTAATTGTGATTTATGTTTGTTTATTATTAATTAAAGAATCATTAGTATTTAAACATTACAATAAAAAAATACAAAGATTGAATTTGCCATGAAATAAAATTATAATGGGAAAATTATATGCAATATGTCCCAATTGAAAAAAATGAATTATTGAATTGGATTTTTTTCATGTTTAATATAGTCAAATGTCATTTTGTTCTAAAATATTCATTTAAACTTTTTTACTTTTTTATGTATACATATACTACTCAATTCTTTGCCTAAGTGGCAATAAGCAATTCCTTAAGAGGAATGGAAAAGTGGCAATGGAATCCTGGTGTTATTATGTAAAGAACCATAAAACTCCAAATCTTAAGATACAAATCAAATTTTAAAGGTTTCTTTGTTATCATACACACCTGAGGATTAAAAAAACACATGGGAAAACTAGTCAGTGAGCGATAATCTGGGGTTCAAAGCCTGGCTTTGCTATATACTATATATATATCACTTGAACAAAGTCTATGTCTCACTTTCCACATCTATACAACAAAAAAGTTTAGATTCAATGATTTTGAAAGTCCTTTCTATCTCTGAACCTTTGATTCTTTCTTCCCACTCATGGTTTAGTGACATTTTTTTCTAGTAACTCAGGCTTGAACTTTGGAGTCCAATTTAATTTTTCACTTTTTTATTGCTCATTTTCGTTAGTTACTATTAATTCTGTCTCCACAATATTTCTTGTTTATATCTCTCCTTTGCCATTCACTTATATTGCTACAACACTTCTTTTAGTCTCCCATTACTAGTCCAGACTATTGTATAGAATCATAGGATTTTAAACTGGTACCCTAATTAATATGCCTATTTTCAGTTTCTCCTCATTCTAATTCAGCCTTCAAAGCTGAAAGCTAAATCAACTAAACAAAAAAGCTTTTGATGTAAAAGTCTGATCTTCTGCTTAAAAACCTTTAATGGCTCCTTTTTGTATACAGAACAAAATCCTTTATTCTCAAATTTGCTCTCTCTCCCCCACCTTCATCTACCAAATCTTACTCTTTCATAGATTTATTTCAACCTATTTCCTTTCATTCTCTCTGTGTCCCTATTTCTTAATCTCACTCTTCCTTCTAGATCCAGAAATGCACCAACTCCATATCCCAAGCCAATAAATCACTTTCTTCATTTCCACTGGAGATCCTGAAGCAGAGAATAATCACTTGTCATATGACATATTATAATGTGGAATTTTTTTGAGTTGGAGTAAATAGATCTAGAGCTCTTTTTTAACTCTCAAATTCTGTTATGTTCCTCCACTATATCTATGAAGCTTTCCATGAATGCTCTGAGTTGAAAGTGAACTTTCCTTCTTTAAATTTTTAAGAGCATTTTTTGAAACTTTGTTTTCCTTATCACTTTCTAACTTTATTATATTTAGTGTATTTTTAAACATAATGTATTATTTATACAAGGCACTGTGGGGGGTGTTCAGAATCTGAGGATTAAAAACAATAGCAACAACATACAAAAAAAATTTCTGTTTCAAAAAACTTACGACCTGATAGAGAAAATAAGTTATGTTTAAAAATACACTAAGTATAAATGTTTGGGAGATATTTTCCAAATTGAATTGAACAGTGAGGGACACTAGTCCTTGAATAGTAAATACTTTTAAGAAATGAGCTATTTAATATACCTTCCCTTGACCAAGTGGCAAAAAATACAATAGTTGAACTTTATTACCCTAGACGTACAACTTCTCCGTATTTATACTTCCAGTAAAGGTAGATAGTTTCTCATACTTACGAATGCATTCAGTCTGTATGCCACTCCATGTTAAATTAGCAAGGCAAGAGCGTGTTGTAGAACCCTGAATGTGGTAGCCCTTTCTGCATCGAAAAAAGACAGTGCTTCCAACCTACCAAAAACCCAAAGAAAAACCCCAGAGAAAAACACTTGAATTTAACAAAGACAATTAACACTTGAATGCTAATCAACAATAACATATTATATATGATACATGATATATTATTTATACAATAATACATATATATTCATAAATATGCATATATATTTATACACAAACACAATGACAATTATATAAAATTTTACTTTACTTTTCAAGCCACTATTAGATTTATTGTATATAACTAAACTGGATCAGGCATCATTACTGAAAAGATTACTAGATTTGTAAGTTACCACCCCAAATTAATTGAGGCATTATAATTTAGGAATTTAAAGTGGGCATTTTTAAAAAAAGTATGTCTTTTCATTTTAATGTGCCAGTTATCTTTAGTTTTTTAAACTTTGTAAGAATATATGAAATGCAGTTATTTAGTTACATTATTTTTTATTTAATTAATTAAAATATTTTAAAATATATTTTTGTACTTTATTTTCTATTATCTTTTTTTCTGTTGGTAATAGTTCTAATATATTTT
This sequence comes from Myrmecobius fasciatus, assembly GCA_023553655.1. NCBI lineage: Eukaryota > Metazoa > Chordata > Mammalia > Dasyuromorphia > Myrmecobiidae > Myrmecobius > Myrmecobius fasciatus. The sequence continues at coordinate 25,213 of JAJPUD010006302.1, read as the reverse complement.
TGTGGTTCAAAATTATGCTTTTTTAGAGAAATTCTTTTACCATTCTGGCTTGCCTTCTATTCTATGTAGCAATCGATCAATATATATTTATTGAGAGTCAGCTATATATAAGGTACTGAAGCTCAAGGATAAATGCAAATTGAATTATAGATACTATTTTGTTTAAGGAGTTTTTGATTTGTTTTTATTTGTAAAAGTGTCAATTCCTTCATGGTATAAAGGAAACAGCAAAGGAATTAAAACAAAAATACTTGGCTTCAAATTCTAGCCTTGCCACTTACTATATAAGTGGACAACAATTTTTCTATGTGTAACTTTAGGAGTTCATACTCTATTACCTTGAAGGCCCTTTGATATTCTAAATCTTTTTTGAGTAGAAGGTGGAAGATTCACTTCATAGCGATATATAGAAAATTCTGAGACATGCTCTCTTACATACTCTACTGGGGTCAGCTGTTAGTTTATTATAGGCAGAATAGAGAGTGAGTTAGAATCTTGCCTTTGACCCATCTGTGACCAATGCAGGACAAAAGGCCTGGGTCAAGATTAATAACAATAAAGACGCGTTTAGAAGAAGGGAAGTCTTTTCCATCAGAGTTTTTCTGGTATTTTATGATAAATATGGACTGCCACATTTTAAGAATGATAAATGGGAATGCCTATAGAGGTTAGAAATTAGGATAGGGAAGAAAATTATAAAGATCATGTTATTAGAGGATCAGCAGAAATACCTAGAGTTATGTAGTGCAGAGTAGATAGGATAGAGGCATAGAGGACTTTCACAAATCCTTGTAAGGTTTATATATCTCAAATAAGTGAGTCTTTGCATAAGTATAAACACTCATTAACAGTTATATCTGACAATAGATTAACAATCTGAGAGAAGGTAAATAAAATAAGCTATTTCATTGTATATTAAAATACTTGTGAATCTTGTAAAATTAGTCATAACACTAATTTGCTGTATAGAGAGATTTATAATCAAAGGAAATGAATTAAAACTCCATATTAGGCTTTTTGCTATCTGAACAATCATGAACAAATCTATTTACATCTCTGAACTTTAGTATTTTTTTTAATATATACAATGAAGATAATAATTCAGATACCCCACAGGGATGTTTTGCGGCTCAAATGTAACCCTGAGTATTAAACTCTTGGTGAACTGTGATTTAGTGGTAAGAGTATTAGATTTGGACTCATAATACCTAGTTTTGATTCCTGGTTCTTCTACTTCCTACCTATGAAGTTTCTTTTAGCTAGAAATTTATGACCTAGTCAATCATTACTATTTCCTCCTTATGTACAGTAATTATTATTCATTCTTATTTCCATTTTTTTTGTAGAAAACATTCAGATCTGTAGATGAAGCTTTTTCCGCTAATTCTTCCCTCAGCAGGGGTGCCAGGATCATCACAAAGTACAGCTAGTGGGGAAAAAATAACCAAATATGATTTCTATAAATATTTCACTATTATAAGCAATAGACATATGGAAGAAATAATGGAAGAAATGCTGATTGTAAAGACCTTAAAAAACATTTCTAACAACTATATTCAACAAGCAGTTTTCTTTTTTATATATATACTTAAAAAATTTCAAAACATATTCATAGTTTCCAACATTCACTCTTGCAAAACCTTGTGTTCCAAAATTTTTTTCTTCCTCCCTTCCCCTTACTTTCTCTAGATGCAGATGATCTAGATACTAGATGGCAAGTAATCTAATATATATCAAACATGTGCAATTCTTCTATATTTATTTCTACAATTATCATCCAGCAAACAGTTTTCAATGAGACTAAATGATTTCACTCCATATTTGTTTCCAAATTTAGAGCCAAAGGGGCTAACTGGATTGCCACAATGGACTATAGAGACTCTATAGGAAAACTTCCTGCTTTGAGAAGCAATATTCACCTCAATATGATCCCTATGCTAAAAAAAAAAAAAAAGATTTAGTCACTAATTAATACATCAGTTATGTTTACTACCTCTGATAATTGTCTGGTAATTAATAGGTATTAACAATGTAAAAGCAAAAGAAATGCTACTTTTTTATAAAAACTAAGTGAGTAGCTGAAGACCTCATCTGGGCAAAAGACATCCTGACAGGATACTCCCATTGTTTTCTATCATTGACTTCCTAAGGCCTCCTCACATTACTTCTATATCTACATCAGCCTACTTTTTCTTTTTTTATCCTCTGATATGGCAGAGCCACTAAAGAAATACTATAATGGAAAGAGTACCACACTTGGAAGTCAGGAAAGACATAGATTCAAGGCTGTTTTTCTCTTCTCTTCTTTTCCTCTCATCTTCCTTTCAATTTTCTTTTCTTCTCCTGCCTTTATCTGTATATCTGTTTTCCTACCCTATTAATGGCAATTAAATTACTATCTTTGTGTAGATGATTCCCATATCTATCTTTTATGTCTATCTCCTTATCTAGCTTTTACTTTTATCTTGAGTTTCTTCTATATTTATCATATTACTATCTACTGAATATCTCTACTTGAATGGCCTACTAAGTATCTCAAAAGCAACATTTCAAGAATTTATTATTCCTTTTCTAAAGTTTACTAGCTACAGAATATCTGTTGAAGGCTACCACCTTCTTCTAGGCATCTATTTTCACAATGTTGGAGTCATGTAAGGTCTTTCCTTTCTTTTAGCCCCAAATCCAATAAATTGCTAAGTCTTATCAATTATTTCATTATTTCTCTCACATTTCCTTTTCTACATTGAAACTACTACCACCATAGCTCAGTACCTCATTATCCTTCAAAATGATCACTACAACAGTCTTTTCATTAATTTCCTTGCTTTTCCTCTTTCCAATCCATTTTAAATATACCTGCCAAATTTATATTAATAAAGCAGAGGGATGATCATACTCAGTTCCCACTAATCTAATCTACATATATTTTCTCATGATATCTTATGCCTTCATATCTTTCCACAGAATCTCCCTTATGATTGAAATGTTCTCTTTACTCAGCTCTGGTTCTTGGAATCCTTTGGGTTTTTCAAGGAACTAGTTCAAATGTAACCTCTTACACAAGGTTTTTCCTATTACTGTCAGTTACCATTGTCCTCACTCCCCCTTCCCAAATATTTTGCATACATTTGCTATTTATTTGCATAGATATCATTTTCCCCCATTAAAATGCAATCTTTTTGAGGGTACGGATGTATCATTTTATTCTTGTATCCTTAGTACAGTTTGTACCCACATAGTAGGTACTTATCAAATGCCAATTCAATTGTCCTGACTATGAAATCATTCTTAGATCGGAGCAAACTGAAATAAAATGTATAGGTATGTATATGTTTATATGTTTATATATTTATATATATATACCTCATAACCTCTAGAGCTGTTCTGCATTCCAAAATGTGGGGTACCAGGATCTGTACAAGTATTGTGAGCTGGATCTGAAATTCAGAATTGAAAAATATCATCAAATTCAGTTATTAGATGTGAAAAGGAATTCTCTTTTGTAAAACTTTTATGTTTTAAGAAATTCTGCCTTTGCCAGTGTATAATTTTTCTTCTTGAAAAAGTATTTATCATCAGAGAAAATATCAATTCAAATAAAATTAAAGCAAGACTATGTTTACCCTTTCTTTAAAGTTTATTCATTACTTAATACTATTTTGTAAATTAATTGTCTGAAATGAAAAGTTACTTGAGTTACTCATAAGATTTTGAGGGAAAGAAATTCATATCTTAGCAGAAAGTATTATGAAAACCACTGAGGAAATATAAGGAAGGGGTATAGTCTAATTTCTATTCATTTTTCTGAGCTGAGCCATAAGTTAGTGGTTTTTAGAATATATATATGTATATGTGCACATATACATATATATATGTATGTTATTGCAGCCATGATCTCACCAATATTATTATTTACTTCAATGGTGCACCTATATATACTTTTTTTATTCCAGTGACAATTTCCCCCCACATGTTCCTATTAATCCTCCATAAAGGGAAATCTTCATGTATAAGATAGTCCTGATGAACATTTTAGTAATTTGTAAAAACTAATTACTATGGTGCTAAATTTAGTAGTCTTGAATTATGGTTCCCTTTATATAGATTCTAATTATAACCTGAATAGCATTTATGTTTTCCTCTTTATTCTTCTTCAAGACTTCAAAAATGACAACAAGGAAAATATTAAAGGTTTCAGGACTGAAGCAGATGGGAGCCCAACATGTGACATTTTCCCCAAATGTAGCACTTGAGCAATCAAAAGACCTTTCAGCTTCATCATTATTTATACTTTACAGCTGCTAATGGGAAAATGGAAGAAATCAAAAAAAGCATAAACTAACCTCTTGGGGAAAAACAAATTCATCCCCAAAATACTTACAACAGTAAAAATTAAAACCAAGTGATAGCAAATGCTTTTACCTTTAGAAAAGCTAGATCTTCAATAACTATATTTCTGCACCAGAAATATATATCTATATACATATTTATATCATCTATCTATCTACACACATATATAATTTTTATTTTAAAAGGAGATACTCTTCAATGACTGATAAAATCCAGGATCTATAAGTGATTACTAGGGAAGTATATGTTGTCATTTACTAGGGATAATAAAAATATATAAGAACCAAATATATAGTCTAACAAAACAAGAGAAAAGGGAGACTTTACTTTTTACAAAAGCAAAGACAATTTGGTAGCAAAATAATGAGTGGGCCTTTACGTTCTCCAACTTGGCTTACTATAGTCATAACCCTAATCAAAATTGTATAATATCTAATACTCAAACCTTGATGCCAGAGAAAACCACTCATAAGACCAAAAGATTATAATACAATATAACTAATAATTAGACTTTGATAAAATCTGATACGGTACAAGAAATTTCTTTGTCACAAAATAACCCATATTATATTTATTCATTATTACCAATACAAGTAGGCTGTATTCCACTCCAGGTGCCATCTGCTTGGCAGATTCTTCTTGAAGAGCCTACCAATATAAAAGGAGATTTGCACTGGAAGGAGACTTCAGATCTGTAGATGAAGCTTTTTCCGCTAATTCTCCCCTCAGCAGGGGTGCCAGGATCACCACAAAATACAGCTAGTGGGAAAAAAAATAACCAAATAAGTGGAGAAAGCACTTAGGGAATTAAAATACAATTTAAGCATGCTAATTTATAATTTAATGCTAACCATTAAGCTACAAACATTAATCTATAGCCCATTTAACCCTAACAAACTAGAATGGAACCAAAAGAACACTAACATTAGAAACTGTAGCTTAATATTAGACTGCCTAATTTACTTTGGGTCAGTCAAAAATAGATCACAAGATTTAATGTAAGCTTTATGTGTTCCTATTTTCCACAAAAGGCTAAAGAAGTTGCTATTTATGTTCCAATTAAAGGCTATTCCATTTCCTATTTGTAAATATCTAATACTCTACTACAGTTTGCAAGGGGGCATTGAATTAGTACTCACTCAATAGAGCACTGAATTCTGGGCCTGTGAAAGAAGTGTCTGCCAATACAGGGACATGGTCGAACAACTTGGGAATCATGCATTTGTAGTATTGTATAGATTAACAATCTCATGCAGAAAAAACTGGATAAAATTAAGGTGTGTTTCTTTAAATAACTTACGCAGACACTGTGGAACATCACCTCTCCACACTCCCCCTCCTTCACAGGAAAGAATTGCTGAATTGGAAAGCTGATAGCCCTCAGCACAACTATAGCTTATGCTGGCCCCCCAGTGGTAATCCGTTCCCTCCACTTTTCCATATTGGACTTGAGGAGGTTGTCCACACATGACAGCTATTTCAAAAAGACAAATAACTTTCAGGGTTACATAGTCTCTATCAGAAGTGAAACATTCACATTATTTCACATTTTAATTTAAACTCACATGACAGTGCATATCTTTTGATAGTAACAACTAAGAACATATTAAAAATCAATGCTTATTAGCTATTCAATAAGTTACTTTTTTTTTTTTTTTTTGCTTTTTGCTGAGGCAATTGGGGTTAAGTGACTTGCCCAGGGTCACACAGCTAGGGAATGTTAAGTGTCTGAGACCAGATTTGAACTCAGGTCCTCCTGACTTCAGGGCTGGTGCTCTATCCACTGTGCCACCTAGCTGCCCCCCAAGTTGTTACTTTTAAGAGAGGGATTTTCATTGATCTATATTTGAGAAAACCTTAGATACATGTAAGCATGTACACACACACACATACACACACACACACACACAAACATACACACATACAAACTCCCCTCAATTTTGTTTTAGAGGTTTCTCTGGAAATACTCTTCAGGGTGGAGACAGAGAATAGAACAAACTTTTTTGGGGGAGAGCGGATGGGGAAACATGATCAAACCTAATTCATTTAATCCCAAAGTTAATTGGGGGATAGTGATTATAAGAGATGGGTCTGGTCTATGTAAGTCTTAGTTTTTCATTTACTGTCACTATACCATAAAAGGAAGTAATTAATTGTAAAGATAGCAAATTTAAAAAAATCGTGGTGACTGGGAATCTTACATTTCTTTTAAAGATAGAAAATACAATAAATAATCTATTAATTTATTCATTTATTTATTCATTCAAAAAAAATTAAAGTCAAGCAAAAACATAAAAAGAAGTTTGAATGCCCAAAGGAAAGTTGCTAAGAGGATTATTGCTTTATAATCATGCTCTATCATTAATATTAAAGTTATTATTTCCTTCATAATGCTATGTAGTTATTCCTTATCTATATGTACACTACTATATATGATGACAACAGAAAGACACTAACATGTGCCCATAAGCACACACACACACACACACACACACACACACACACACACACACACACACAC